>CATIWQ010072030.1:0-24850 GCA_949673415.1 Euphorbia schlechtendalii | reverse complement strand
AATAATTCTCAAACTCATGAGATGTGTATTCACCACCATTATCAGTTCGGAGACATTTCAACTTCTTGTTAGTCTCTCTTTCCACCATGACATGAAACTTTTGGAATGACTGGAATACCTGATCCTTTGTTCTTAGGAAATACATCCACAGCTTCCGAGATGCATCGTCAAATGAAAGTAACAAAATACTTGTTACCTCCCAAGATCTCTATTTTCAAGGGGCCACAAACATCTGAGTGCACTAAGTCAAGAATACTTAACTTTCTGCTTGATGACTTGTTGAATGAGACTCTATGTTACTTGTCGAAGAGGTAGTAATCACATGGGGATAGTGGCATACCATTAGTAGAAGGTACAAGCGTCTTCTTTGCTAGAATCTGTAACCCTTTCTCACTGATGTGAGCCAATCTTCTATGCCACAAGTCTGGTGAAGACTCTTCTTCTGTCGCATGCAATCCATCTTTACAAATGATTACGTTTATTTTATACAGTGTACAACACATGGTTCTTTTTACAATCACCAAGTAATTCCTTGTAAGCTTCCATTTCTTACTCCCGAAGAAATTCTCGAACCCTTCACGATCTAGGACACCATAAGATATCAAGTTAAGCCTTAAATCAGGAACATGCCTAATTTCTTTGAGGATGAGTGTGCAGCCAGTGTTTGTCTTGACATGGATATCACCAATTCCAACAATTTTGGAAGGGCCCCTATTGCCCATCTTCACCATCCAAAAATCTCCTACTTTGTAGGTGATGAAGAACTCCTTATTGGGAGTGGTGTGATAAGATGATGCAGTGTCTATTACCCATTCCATCTCATCTTGACTTGAGACTTGGAGACATTGTTCTTCGTGATCGAAAGAAAGAACAACAATCTCCTCAGTTGCTACAGTGGTGTTCTTATCTTCTTCTTGGTTGTTACCATCATTTTGTTCCCTTTTTAGCTTTCTGTAGTTCCTCTTCAAATGGCCTTCTAGTCCACAATGGTAGCATTTGACTCTACCCCTGGACTTGGATATGCCTCTAGACATGTCTCCGCCTTTGGATTTGTCTGAACTGTTGGAGCCTTTAGTTCTACTCCTACCTATGTATTCGGTGACAAGAGCTTGATTGCTTTCGTTAGCCGTGACTTTCCTCCGAGTCTCCTTGTTGAGCAGAGTGCTCACAACGTAGTTTAAGGACAATATTCCATCTGGAGCAGAATTGGTCACAGACACTACCAAAGTATTCCAACTCTCTAGTAAAGAGCTGAGCAACAATGAGGATTGAACCTCATCTTCTAGTGTGGTTTTCATAGAAGATAACTGATTAATGGTACTTCGAAATTCGTTCAGAAATTCGGCAGGAGTTCCCTCCTTATACTTCATGTTGAAAAGTTTCCTTATCAGGATTAATTTGTTTCTAGTAGTTTTTCGATCATAAAGATCTTGCAACTTCATCCATAATTCATGGGCAGACGTTTCCTCTAAGACATGACCGAACACGTTGAAATATATCCATTGGCGAATAGTTCCAATGGTCTTTCTATTAAACTTAATCCAATCCGGATCTTTCATGTCTTTGGGCCTAGCAGTGTCTCCTTCAATTGCTTCGTGCATATCTCTGCAGTACAAAATATCTTCCATCATGGGTTTTCAAATTGACTAGTTGGACCATTCAATTTGATCATTGATGTTGAAGAACCTTCCATTTTAATTAACACAACCATCTTTGTGGGACCCCCTCTGATACCACTTGTTAGGTCTCGAATAATTAATTCGGTAACCGGGTGATATGTGTTAACTAAAATAGATTCGCAACAACAATAGTAAAACAAGTAAAGCAATAAAGAGACACGGAGATTTAAGTGGAAACCCTTAAAAGGGAAAAACCACTAGCACTGATAACTCCACCAATAAATAATGGGAATACAAAATACAAGCTCTCTCAAGTATATTCAAAGTCGAGGTATAATTTTAGGATAGTTGGAAACATCCCAATTTTACTCACAAGGTAAAATCACTCAACTCCCCCTTTCTAATTACTCTCTTGTGGTAATAAATTACTCTACAAGAAGAAACTCTCAAAATACTTTTTGTAGGAAGCTCTCTACAAAAGAAACTTGAATGTTTGCTTGAATGATTTTGGATTTGGAGGAATGCCTTTTTATAGGTAAATTTATAACACCATCTATTTGGTTGAAATTAATTAGCTTCCAATTTGATTATGAGTTTGGATTCAACATCTGCCGTATTGCTCTTTTATCATCAATAAAACTTTATTCAATAACTTTCAAAATAAAACCCCTCTTTAATCCTTTGGCTTAATTTCACTCATATTACATCAACTATACCTATATTCTCAATTTAGTACGTGAACTTTGTTTTTCTCATTGTCAGCGTGAACTTGTATTTTAACTTTCATTATGATTATTTTACCTGAATTTTGAGGTTTTAAATCTTAGACGGGTCCCATTTATCATATCATACCCTCAATTCCCCCTCCTAAAAGCTTTTCTCTCCTTATTTGATCTCTTCACTTCCTTTCTCTTCCCACTAATTTATGTCTTTTATGTGTGTAAACCCTTGATTAAATTTATATGCAGTTAAAGGAAAATCAAACATTAGAGAAGAAATTAACACCTTAAATATTATAAAACTTAATGTATGTTAACAAAAGCTTCGTATACATTATATTTTAATTTCTCCAATCTCCTTTCTAATGAGTATAAGAATACGTCAAATAAGGGAAAATGGAATCCAATTTAAACGAATTTAAGACTTAAAAATATATAAACAAAAGAGCACGAGCTTAAGAATTCTATTTTTCATTGCAATTTTCATCTAAAGAAAACCAATAAAGTTAACAATACTACACACTCTATTTCTTTCCAAATCTCTTTCAATGGCACCTTTCCTTAATCTATGGTTTTATTGTTTTTATTTTAACTGTTTTTTTTAATGAAAATTAGGTTTCAAACTTGAATTCCTTGAATTGGTGTTTCTAAAAAATTTGGGTAAAAATTGGAAACAAAGTTCAGTGAAAGGGGAAGATAGATCATTAGCAAAGAAGAAATTAACCAAGAAAACAATTATGATAAATAGAAAGAAGATGATGATATATATGAGAGAGAGTAGAGAGAAAAAGGGAAAGATTAGTGAAACAATTATATAGATAAGAGAGATCATATAGAAGGGAAGCAAATTAGGATGAAGGAATATTAGGACGATATAGGTATTTATCATAAGTTGTATCCATGACTTGAAAATATTGGTAAAAATGGTTATATTGGAAGGTAATATACAAGTTCATGTATAATAATGAGAAAAAACAAAGTTCATGTACTAAATTTGAATTGTGGGTATAATTGATGTACTATGTGTGAATTTAAGTCTCATTCCACTATATAAACTTTTATCTTTCTTTCTATTATTTGTTTTTCCCAATGTTTGTACAAAATACAAAAAAATCATATACCATGTCATATTTTAAAGAGATTATATGTGCTTTTACAATTTTGGGTATGATAATTAGAAAAACAACATAAATGTTATTGTCTTTTATCCACAAAACTAACTTGTTTGTATCTAATCTACTATAGTTACTTTCTTACATTAGTTTGTATCCGACGTGCATAATGTACACAGGTCCTCCTCAAGCAATGGAGGGTATACCTGTAGTCATTGTAATCTATAGGACTAAAGAGAAAAGAAAACAAGATTACATTGATTAATCTTAGTCAAGTGTGGAAGATGAATACAAGCTGTTTACACACAAAGTTTCAGTCATAGCTACTAAAGTCTTTAATTATTAACTAATAGTGAAATTAGAAAATCTCATTGTTAACTAACTACGGGAGCTAGTTACTTTGGTATAGTTTTGATCGGATGCTTAAGTGTTAAACTTTGTGATGCTAATGTGGAATAGATGCAATACTATTGCTATTGTTGGTGCACTGCAATTCTTGTTGTGATTACTTTAACATCCCCTCTAAGAATGAAGATCATTGTCAAAGACACAATTAAGCTGCTTCAGTGGCGGTAGTATTTTACTAGATGCCAAGTTTTTTGTGAATAAGTATGCTAGTTGCCTTTTGGTTGAAATTGGTTGTATATCAATAAATCCTTCTGCAACCATATTCCTCACTATGTGGTAATCAATTTCCACGTGCTTGGTACACTCATGGAACACCAAATTCTTGGCAATGATTATAGCTTCTTCCATATCGCAATATAGAGGTACATACAAAGGAATAAGCACACTCAAATCTGCTAACAAATAGGAAATCAATCCCATCTCACAAACTATAATCACATACTCCTATATCCACCTTCCCTCGTTGACTTACTAATTGTTGATTGCTTCCTAGAATTCTAGGAAATCAATGCTAAATCAAACAAAATGATATATCCAATCATTGACTTTTTGGAAAATTTTTATGTAGCCTAATCTGAATAACAAAATCCTTCATTTCTAGCTTTGACTTTAGGATAAAATAATCCATAATCAAATGATCCTTTTAGGTACTTCAAAAACATGCATTGCAGCGTACATATGGTTTTTGTTGAGGATCTTGCATGAATTGACTTAGTTGTCGGCTCATAAAAGAAATAACACGCCTTGTAAAACCAAGATAAAGAAGCTTTTAACAAATTCTTCTTTAGCTATTTAGTTCTTTCAACTTTGTATCTACAACTCTTAAAACATTTCCAACAATGAAAGTGCTAGAAATCGTGGCAGTATTTGTAAGTCATGCATCTTGTAAAATGTCACTGGTGTATTTTGACCGTGACAAGAAAACACCAGTTCTGTGTTGCACTATCTCAACCCCTAAGAAAAGGTTGTTATCCCCAAATCCTTAATCATGTATAGATCATCTTTTAAAAGCTGAATCATTTGTTTATTAGTATCACATATTAGTATGTCATCAACATAAATGACAACAACTATAAAATCACCTTTTCCCATGGTGCCCTTTAAAAATAAGTAGATGTCACGTGTTGATCAAGAGAATCCAAATGCAATGAGTGAAAATGATAATTCTTTGTGCCATTGGCATCCTGCTTGCTTTACTCCATAGAGTCCCTTGTTGAGTTTGTATACTTTAACATTTTCTCCCTTGTTGTAGCCTTTTGATGGTAAGAGATATATCTCCTCATCTAGGAATCCAAGAAAATAGACATTGTTTACATCTATTTGATGTATTTCCCAATCTTTTGATGCTGCCAATGCAAGTAACAACTTTATTGTGACCACTCTTGCAACAAGATTAAAATTTCCATAATAGTCAATGCCAAGTGTTTGGTTGTATCCTTTGGTTATTAGTCTTTCTTTGAACTTATCCATTGTGCCTTGTGGGGTATATTTGATCTTGAATACCCATTTTGTGCTGCTTGGCTTCTTGCCTTATGAAAGTTGTGTTAGCTGCCAAGTGTTTTTTTCTTCAAGTGAATTTAACTCCTTTTTTTATTGCTTCAATCAATTTGGGATACTTAGCTTCTGCATAACTTTTAGGTTCTTTATCCTATATATCATTCATTAAAAAAGTTATGTTATAAAAAATAGTTGAAGATTGTTGCAATCCTTCAAAAGAGTTTGCTTCAGTTTGCTGGCATGTAAAGACATAGTCTCTCCACCAAAGTGGTTTAAATGTTCTCCTCTATGTTCTCCTTGACAAGGTCTGTTGGTGTATCTTCTGTAACAATATGTGGTTGAACAATTGTTAGCCACTTTTTTACTGATAAGTTTAATAGTTTGTTCACAAGATTTGGCTATATATCAATGGCGTCAAAATTTTGTTCACGAAAAATATAGGTGTTGTCAGTACCTCTTATCAAATACAAAAATGATGATAACTGCAAGTATACAGTTGCGATGTAGTTTTAAAAGATATCGATCCCACTGGGAAGGGCTAGTTCTAGAAATCGAAAAAGAAGATAAAATAAATAAAATAAAATATAATAAAGTAAAGGTTAGGAAAGAAGGATTAGAATGAAAAATGAGTAAATATAGGTATGAAAGATTAGAGAACTTAAATATATAGATTTTCCCTATGAAATAAGGATAGCAGAGAAAGTATGCAAGTTCAACAAAGGTGTTACGATTCACTATACTAATCTAACAGAATCGGTTCTAAATACTCAGATGTTCAATTCTTCGTCGCAGAGCAACACATGAAATGACTTTTTTAAATCTAGCGCAAACGAATTAAGACTATCATATAAACCTGGACAACATCAATACTATGCTTAGTACTGGTCGCTCTCACATAGACACATTTAGCAAATTATCATTTCAAAAATGTTGGTTCACTAAACAACGTTATATCACAGATCCAGTGATTATACACGATATTGTTAACCCCGAAACTACTCTTAAAATTAACTCCAACATATATAACTTGATTAACATGAAAGACTTAACACAAAATACTTATTATGACACATAGACATATCATAAACTTCGAAATAAAAAGTATAAGTATAAAGCAAAGCAAAGTTGTAAGGTATGCAAGTGAAAGTTAAAGTTGATCAAACCGTATCCACTCTTTAATGGGAGTCATCAATTCCCACAATTCCTGCGTCTGCTTTGAATTCGGTCTCGGCCCCGTATAGAACCTCCTCTAGGATGCTATTCTTTACGAATATCGAACAAACGAATATTGAAGAACGAAAACTTTTATTGATAAGTGATTTGCAAGTACACTTATACAACAGTCGCTCGAGAATATAGAGAAATCTAATGATTGAAACAGGGATTCGAATCACTTAAACATTTTCTCGCTAATGCTTATGAACGTAGCGAAACTAGATATTTATTCTCTATCTATACACTATGCATTATCTTTCACTCCTCTCTTCTGCCCGAAATTAGTGAGGTTTGGAGCCCTATTTATAGAGTTCGAAGGGTTGCGTCTATCCAAACGAAGGGTTGTGTCCATTAGTGAATGATTGCATCTCTTCAATATGAGTGGTTGAGAAGCTTTGATTTAATCCACAATGGATAGGCACCTTTTCATGATTGGTTGACTTTTGATAAATGTCTTTTCGTTGGTAGTTGATGGCGGTTGATCATGCTTATCTAGCGGTTGGTAGTTAAGAAGTTAATACTAGAAACCCGTCCAAGTCGCGACCTCGATAATCATGTCGCGATCATGAATCTTTGATTGGCAAACTTATGATATGAAGTAGAACTAGTCATGACCGTGAATGATTATCGTGACCGTGAATTGTTTTTTCTTTAGAAATCTCCTTACAACTTCACCGATCTTTGACAGCTTCGATCCTAAGCCAAACCTTTAAGTTCCACGCATCTTTTTGCACCCTTTTCACTCTTTTTCATAGAATTCCACTTTAGATCATTTTATTCCCAAGATTTACCTAGTATCTGCATTTGCATAAAAAACAACTACATACCACGTGAAATCTTTTATATGAAGTATAAAAATGACTTAATTCATAGTGTTTAATGTGTAAAACTAATATGTTAATAAGTGTAATTGTATACTTATCAGTGGCAGGCCCGTGCAAGCTCTACCATAGGTAATGCTTGCGGGCTTTCCCCACATGCTACAGGCCCGCGAGCTTTTCAGTTCACGGGACAACCGTATAGGCTCCACTCCGAACATCCCATGTTCGTTTGGGGCTCACTCACAAAGGAATAATTCCCTTGCTCCCCTCTGTACAATTTTCCCTATTTTATCTTTATTCCCTTTAATTATTAATTTGGTCCAATCAATAAATAATTAATACGATGATTTCGACATCCTCAATATTCTCGGCATAAACCCAGTCTATAGGTTCTTTGTTTAGTTCGGTAAAGACCCAAAGTGTGTGACCTCATAGGATCCCGAAGTATAGAGTCATTAAAGGTTAACCTAAACTTGGCTTCCCATCCCAGAACCTTTAGGCTTTGTGTTCTAGATCGATATGGAACTCGATAACTCTAGATGATCAGATGGGCTTTCTAGCAAAGGCGTATGATCCCCCGGTACTCGAAACATCACTTGCCTGTGACTTGATCCGGTTCTGCAGTAGTAACCAATACAATACACTCCTTCCATTAGTTTAAGTACCATCTAGTTTATTGTGCTAGGATTAAGTTTTATCTCACGTATTTTAGCCTTAGCTATCCTTAAATTAAACTTGTTCACGAAGAACATCACTCACCATAATGTATCAAGATTGACTAAAAATCCATTCAATCAATCTTATACTCTGATAAGAGGTTTATGAGTGTGTCTTTTCAACAAGGGGCTCTAAGGTACATCTCCCATTATATAACTATATCAGGAGCGATGAATCCCATCTTGACTACTCGGCTTACCAACATGTGATCATCACTTTACCCATAATCACCCGTATCATCCTGATCACCAGGGTATGAATAAGTATGACCCAAAGTATAATAACTCCTACATAAGTAACCAGTATCTCAGGTTTGAGGATACTTGATATAAGACAGTATGATATAAGACATGACACCAACACATGGATATAGTTGTTTCCGAGTGTCTGTCTTATAGCTATCTCCAATGTATTACCCAAATACGTTCATGAGTTAACTCAAGTAACCAGTATCTTGTACTACTACTGCAATAAGACATGACACCAACACATGGATATAGTTGTTTCTGAGTGTCTGTCTTATAGCTATCTCCAATGTATTACCCAAATACATTCATGTGTTAACTCAAGGTACCACCTTCAGCTCGTGAGACCGGCTGCTTGGATCTAATCCAAGGAGTAAGCCTACACATGCTAATATGTCCGCTTCGTTGATGTCTAGTTTTAATGAAACTATGATTAGAGATACTTAGACTATCCATAGTAACATGTATATGCAATTCTCACATGACATAGCTCTTATTATGTCCTCGCACTTTTACGCTATGAAGTAGTCACAGACTTTATCTTATCAATGCCCATATATATAATACTATACATATATGATACCAGCGATGATACATAAATTAAACAAAAAGCACTGATAAATAACAAAGATGCCTTTATTATTAATAATAATAATATGAAACGGCTTGTATATTATAACTAATTAAGATATATCACCCTAATTGACATACGTCATGTCTAACATTTTGGGCTCCTCATTTGTGAAACATCGTGGAAAATGATTTCGAATTTGTTTGAGAACTGAAGAAGTTTGGTAAGGAAAAGCTCTCAAGAACAAAAGGAGAAAACTTAAACTTTTGAAAATGTAAGTTTTTAGTTTGTATCTTCTTCATATACATATTTGTCATATTCCCTCTTGTTTATTTCAAACTCAAAATTCTTGCAAAGTTTTCATGGCATATTTTCCAAAAAAATAGAGGGCTAAAATTCCAAATTATCAAATCTTCAAATCTTCAAAATTTCCTTTACAAATTCCTAGCTAAGATTCCAAATTGTTATAAAAATTCAAAATTTCTGATCTCATCCAAACTTTCCCAAAAATATAAAAATCCTAAGTCTATGCTAAGCTTCCCCAAAGCCATATCGAGATTCCTATCTTGAAAAGTTCTAATCCTTTCCATATGTCAATCAATCTCTTTCACCAAAAAATCAAAATCACATCTTCTTCCAAAACTATGTTGAGTCACCACTAAGATTCATCATAAATTCCTTCCTCTTCCCAATGGAAAAGTTGTATCAGTGTCCTAGGAGATTCATTACAAAACTTCATCATCTTCCCAACCTTGTTAAGTATCCTTAGAGATTCATCACAAATTCCTTCATCTTACCATATGGAAGCTGTGTCGAGTATCCTAGGAGATTCATCACAAATTCTTTCCTCTTCACAATAGGGAAGCTGTGTCGAGTCTCATAAGTGATTCAGAAAAAATTGACAAGTCTCCTTGAAAATTCATCAAAAATATTTTCCTCTTCCCAATAAGGAAGCTATGTTGAGTCTCCCTGGAGATTCTTCACAAAATTTCATCTTTTTCCCAATTTGGTCGAGTTTCACTTGAGATTCATCATAAATTAGTTCCTGTTCCCAATAGGGAAGCTATGTTGGGTGTCCTAAAAGATTCATCACAAAATTCCATCTTCTTCCTAACTATGTCGAGTCTCTCCAGAGATTCATCACAAATTCCATCCTCTTCCCCATTGGGAAGCTGTGTTGAGGAGATTTATCACAAAATACCATCATCTTCCAAATTGTGTCGAATCTCCCAAGAGATTTATAAAAAATTTCTACCTCTTCCCAAAAAGGAAGCTATGTCGAGCCTCCCTAGAGATTCCTCACAAAATTTCATCTTGTTCAACCATGTAGAGTCTGCTCCGAGATTCATCACAAATTCCTTACAGTTCTTAATAGGGAAGCCGTGTAGAGTCTCGAGAAACATTCATCACAAAAATCCATTATCTTTGCAACTATGTCAGATCTCCCCAAAGATTCATCACAAATATCTTCCTCTTCCCAATAGTGAAGTTGTGTTGAGTCTCCTTAGAGATTCATCACAAAATTCCATCATTATCCTAACTATGTGGATCTCCCCAAAGATTCATCACAAATTCCTTCCTTTTCTCAATAAGGAAACTGTGTTAATTCACCCCTAAGATTCATCACAAAATTCCTTCCTCTTCCCAACCGTGTCGAGTCTCCTCAAAAAGTCAACTTAAATTCCTTCTACTTCCTAATAGGGAAGCTTTGTCTTGTCTCCTTGGAGATTCATCAAAAATCCAATCCTCTTCCCAATCATGCCATGTCTCCCCGGAGATCCATAAAAAATTCCTTCATCTTCCCAATAGGGAAGCTGTATCAGGTCTCCTTGGAGATTCATCAAAAAATTCAATCCTCTTCCCAACTATATCAAGTCACCCTAGAGATTTACAACAAATACCTTTCCCTTCCCAATAGGGAAGTCGTGTCGGGTCTCTTTAGAGATTCATCACAAAATTCCATCTTCTTCCTAACCGTATCGAGTCTCCCTGGAGATGCATCACAAATTCCTTCCTCTTTCTAATAGGGAAGCCCTGTCGGGGTATCCTTAGAGATTCAGCACAAAATTCCATCCTCTTCCAAATCATGTCGAGTCTCCTCAAAGAATCATCACAAATTCCTCCCTATTCCTAATAGTGAAATTATGTCAGGTTTCGTTGTAGATTCATCACAAAATTCCATCCTCTTCCCAGCTATGTTTAGTCTCCCAAGAGATTTATCACAAATTACTTCCCCTTCCTCATTGACAAGCCATGTCGAGTTTCCACAAAGACTCATCACAAAATTCCATCTTCTTCCTAATCGTGTCTAGTCTCTTCAGAGATTTATCACAAAATTCCTTCCTCATCCCAATAGGGAAGTTTTGTCAAGTCTCCCTGAAGATTTGTCAAAAAAATTCTGTCTTCTTCGCAACCGTGTCGAGTTTACCTAGAGATTTAATTCAAATTCCTTCCTCTTCCCAATAGGGAAGTTGTGTCGAGTCTATCCATAGATTCATTACAAATTTCTTCCTCCAACCAATTTGGAAGTTGCACTGAGTCTCTCCGAAGATCATCACAAAATTCCATCTTCCCAGCCATGTCGAGTTTCCCAAAAGCTTCATCACAAATTCCTTCCTCTTCCGAATAGGGATGTTGTGTGGAGTATCCCTGGTGATTCATCTAAAAGTTCCATCTTCTTCCTAACCTTGTCGAGTTTCCTCGGAGATTCATCATAAATTCCTTCCTCTTCCCAATAGGGAAGCTGTGTTGAGTCTCCGCAAAGATTCATCACAAAACTCCATCTTCTCCCCAAACATGTTGAGTCTCCCAGAGATTCATCACAAATTCCTTCCTCTTCCCAATAAGGAAGCTATGTTGTGTCTCCTTAAAGATTCATCATAAAATTAATCATCTTCCCAATTGTGTTGGATCTCCTCAAAGATTTATCATAAATTCCTCCCTCTTCCCTTTAGGAAGTTGTGTCGAGTTTCCTTGGAGATTCATAAAAAATTCTATCCTCTTCCCAATAGGGAAGTCATGTCTAGTCTCCTTGAAGATTCATTACAAAATTCAACAATCTTCCCAACTGTGTCAGATCCTAGAGATTTATCACAAATTCCTTCCCCTTCTCAATAGGGAAGTTATGTCGAGTCTCTCGAGAGATTCATCACAAAGTTCCATCTTCTTCCCAACCATGTCGAGTCTTCCGGAAGATTCATCACAAAATCCTTCCTTTTTCCAACAGGGAAGCTGTGTCGAGTCTCCTTGGAGATTAATCACAAAGTTCCATCTTCTTCCCAATTTTGTCGACTTTCCCCGTAGTTTGAGTATAAATTTCTTCATCTTCCCAATAGAGAAGATGTGTCGAGTCTCCCCGAAGATTCATTATAAAATGCTATCTTCTTCCCAAACGTGTTGAGTCTCCTATAGATTCATCACAAATTCCTTCCTCTTCCTAATATGGAAGCCATGTTGTATCTCCTCAAAGATTCATCACAAAATTCCATCATTTTCTCAAGTGTGTTGGATCTCCCCGAAGATTCTTCACAAATTCCTTCCTCTTCTTGATAGGGAAGTTATGTCGAGTCTTTCCAGAGATTCATCACAAATTCCTTCCTCATCCCAATAGGGAAGTTGTGTTTAGTCTCCTCCAAGATTCATCACAAAATTTCATCATCTTTCCAAACGTGTCATATCTCCCTAGAGATTTATCACAAATTCCCTCATTTTTCACAATAGGAAGCTGTGTTTAGCCTCCCCCGAGATTCAACACAAAGTTCCATTTTTTTCCTAATCAGGTCAAGTTTCACTAGAGATTCATCATAAATTACTTCCTCTTCCCAAAAGGGAAGCTGTATTGAGTCTCCCCAAAGATTCATCACAAAATTCCATCTCCTTCCCAACTATGTCGAGTCTCTCTAGAGATTCATCACAAACTCCATCCTCTTCCTCATAGAGAAGTTATGTTGAGTCTCCTAGAGATTCATCACAAAATACAATCAACTTCCAAATTGTATCGGATCTCCCAGAGATTCATAAAAAATTTCTACCTCTTCCTAATGGGAAGTTGTGTCGAGTCTCCCCGGAGATTAATCCCAAAATTTCATCTTCTTCAACTATGTCGAGTCTACTCGGATATTCATCACAAATTCCTTACACTTCCTAATAGGGAAGCCATGTCGAGTTATGGGGAAACATTCATCACAAAATTCCATCATCTTTGCAATTGTCTCAGATCTCCCCAAAGATTCAATTCAAATATCTTCCTCTTCCAAATAGAGAAGCTATGTTGAGTCTCCCTAGAGTACTATCACAAAATTCCACCATCTTCTCAAATATGTTGGATCCCCCTAGAGATTCATCACAAATTCCTTCCTCTTCTGAATATGGAAACCGTACCAATTCTCCCTAGAGATTCATCACAAAATTCCATCCTCTTCCAAACCGTGTCGAGTCTCCTCAGAAAGTCAACTTAAATTCCTTCCTCTTCCTAATAGGGAAGCTTTATCGGATCTCCTTAGAGATTCATCATAAATTCTATCCTCTTCTTAACCGTGTCAATTCTCCTCGGAGATTCATCACAAATTCTTTCCTCTTCCTAATAGGGAAGTTGTGTCAAGTTTGTTGGTCCTAAATAGCTTAGAATAACAACAGAGGGGGGAGGGTGAATGTGGTTCTTTGTTCTTTTTAAGAATTAAAAAAATTCTTTTACCAAGCTCAGTTTTTAGATGCATGTTGAGTGTAACTACGATGTACTAAGTCTAAAAACTAGAAACTACTCAGCTTCACTGGCACAGTTTATCATCAATTGCTGTTGTACTCAGCTTGAATTATTTTTCAAGCAAAACTTAGTAGTGCGAGAGAATGATGAATGAGACAAACACAATAATGATGAGTGAGTAAGGTTAGAATTATTACACCTGAGATTTACCCTAGTTCAGCCTATAGCCTACCTCCAATCCCCAGATTCTTTTCTGAGCTTTAATCCACTAGTGTTGCTTTCCCTTCGTAGGTGAAGAATCCTTTATAGTGGGTAGATAAGATTATAGAAAGTACCCTACTTTCTAATTACCTCTCAAAACACGGTTTAGGTACCCTTCCAAAACTGTCACTCAAATTTCTTAATAAAAAAATAACAAAGGATTTCAATTTTATAAAAATGTTGAATCCTTTACAAGGTTAAATCTTAAGTGATATCTCTATATTATAAATTGTTTGAACAATTTGTGTTTGCTTGATTGCTTCATTTGGAATTCAGAAAGCTATGATTAATTGAATAGAGTTTCAGCTCTTTAAGATATTCGAGGTGATTCACCAAGTTTGAACAAGTGCTTCAGTCTTCTATTTATAGTTGAAGGTCTTAGAAGTAGCCATTGCAAACTTCTCATCCTAACAGATTTCTTAGTTTCTCTTCTCTTCAAATAATTTGAATTTTCTAGTTTGAAACAAATTCCAGGATGTTTAGAGATAGAGATTTCAAACTTTGAGGTGTGAGATTAATCCGTTAATCTAAAGCGTCAAAAACTTATTTGTCTTCAAGAAATCTAGTTTAATAGAGAGGCGTGGAAGATGTAATGTGGATTTTTATGAATGGTTGACTTCTTGACATTGCAGGTTTGCAGAGATACTGAGAAACGACGCATGACAGAGGATTCCTTTTTTCTTGGACTTTATTAAGGATTCTCCAACATTTTGTACTAACACCTTTTCATTGTGAGCACCACTTGAATATCTTCTTTAATTTCAATGCCTTTCCTTGGAAGGCATCAAAGGGAATATTCTATCTATCATAGAAAATGTTAATTGCATATGTGTCATTTAATTCTCTAAGTGTCGAATATACTCAACTTTTATGAATAAAATCTAACTTAGTTAAGCTGAATCCATATCTTTATAAACTATGTAATATTAGGCTGACTAAGCTTTTCTTACTCTAAGCCATAACTTAACTATTCACACAATAAACTAAGTTGTTTTCCCTCAAACAACCTCATGTAAACTTGATTAATTAAGAGTCTACATAGTACTCAATTAATTTCACTATCATAGTTAATTTGTTATTTCCAAAATATTTTAAATACTGTGAAGTACTATTAACTTAGGTTCAACAAACTCCCCCATTTTCGAATAGATAACAAACTTGGTAGTAGAAGAGATTAATTGAATAAATATTTTAAATATATAGGAATACTTGGAAGGTGATGTAAGACTCCCCCATGCCGAGTGAATTCCTTACTCAGTTTGGTCTCCCCCACTGAGTGGATTTTCTTCAGTCAGCTTAAATCCCCCATACTTAAAGGTATTTTCTTTGATTTGGGACTTTATCTTACTTTAGCTTTTCTTTAAGTTTGGTCTTCGCATAAATTCCTGCAACAGTTTATAAGCAAAAATTATATACATTCAACA
This sequence comes from Euphorbia schlechtendalii, assembly GCA_949673415.1. Lineage (NCBI taxonomy): Eukaryota > Viridiplantae > Streptophyta > Magnoliopsida > Malpighiales > Euphorbiaceae > Euphorbia > Euphorbia schlechtendalii. Next base: position 9,539 of record CATIWQ010072030.1, on the reverse strand, counting down.
ACATTTAATGAGTTAAAAAGCTCTTAACTTGAGTAGATGGACCAACTTGTAATTTTCATTAATTGTAAAAAAAATATTTATTCAGTTCACAAAAGTGTCCTGAACTAAGATTACATGCTAGGATCTATTATAAGTTTTATTATCTAGTCTACAACTATATATGATGCTAAGAGTTTGATGAGCTTCCTCTAGGTTTACTAGATAAAGAATGATGATGTTGATGTGGTTGGTGATGCAATTGATGTTGTTGATTATGCTGAGACTAAGAGTCCTGAGGTGGATGCTCAGGCCGGCCTAAAAATGACTGTCTGTATTGGGATGTCTTCCTTGTTGCATCTTACACTACCTTCTCCCCCTTTGTTATCTAGCCTTTCACAATTTGATCTAGACACATATTGAAGGAGTCGAGGGACCTTGGAAGTCTTCTTTCTTGACTATGATTGGTGGCGAGATCTCTATTTCAAGCTATTCTTTCCCTTTGAGAGTTAGGATGTCTTAATCATTCAGCTCTTCAAGAAGCAAATGGTGGTACCATGTAAGATGGGCTATTTGATCAAATCCTTGGTCGGTAAACTTTTGAAAGCATTGTAGCAAACTGTGAAATTCTGAAGCATAAATACAAAACTTCGGTTAAGACTCTATATCAATAATTCTTGGGCATAGAGTGCATTGACTTAGCTATGAACTCAATATCCTTCAATTCATACATCCTAGCAGTGACCATTTGATTAATGGAGCATTACAAGTCATTGACTTTATTCTTTATCAAGTTAAGCTTCTTATGCATAGAGAGTCTAGTGTCTAGGTCAAGGGGACTTAGTTGGCTCTAGGAACAGTTTGCCCGTAGCATCAATGAGAGCTTTCTCCAATTTTGATACTTTGTCATCAGTGTTGTCATTGATAAGCTTGCAAGCACACTCCAACATCTTAACCAAGTTATCAAGGTCTAGCAAAAGCCTTTCCACCTTCTTCCTAGTCTCTTCCACCACTTTCAGCACTCGATCCAGTTTTTTGTCATGGTTAACCATTAGCCCAGACATCGACTCCAACACCTTAGCCATGTTGTGATAGAAATCCTTTATGGTCTCTACTTCCTTGAGCACAGTTTCGATCTTCTTATCTTTATTCCTCTTGATCTTGACTTATTCCTCGCCAAACTGATGAAATTATGCAGCTTGAGTTAACAAAGTGGTGTTCAAGCTACTCACCTGCTAAGCAGTAGCATCAATGTTACCCTTCATCTTTATTGCTACAGCGTTAGCAAGAACAGGAGATGTGGGTAGAAGTGATGGCCACGCTGAGCTTAGCTATAGAATCAGACAACCTAGTTAGGATCAAAGCCATCTTGTCCACTAAAATTTTACACTCTGCTTTACCAAGTGGTTGTGAATCACAAATAAGCTCCCTTGAATATTCTCAAACTCCTCAAAGTAGATGGATTCAGAAGGAATACTTGAATATTCCTTGAAATCTAGAATTTTTGCCTCAGTTTTAGCGGACTAGTCCGTTAATTCTTGAGATAACTACACACAGCTTACTGCTCCATCTAACTTAGCATCTATTTTTAGATAGGGGAATTTCTTCCTTGTAAGCTCTTTAATTTGAGCTAAGATAGATGTATCAGCCAAGTCCACATAGACCGGCTTGCTGCTAGAACGAGATGCTTCATTGGTTGTAAAATTTACCTTAGCACCTTCTTCGCTTGCTTTTCCATGCTAAGAGGAGTTCTTAGCATTAGGAAATTCCCTAACTAGAGGGATTAGATAGTTAAGGAAGGTTGTCAAGAAAGGGTTGGTCTAGAAATTTGTAAGTTTGAAGAAATGGGATTGGATTTGGTTTTTATAGGAGAAGGAATTATTGCAATTTTAGTATTTGGTGGAGGAGCAGAAGTGATAATTTGAGTATAGGAAGGAGAAGTTGGGGTATATACAGGAGAGTTCACAGATTCTTAAGGTTGAGAAGGAGATTTTATGGGAATAGAAGGAATTCCAGAATATACAAGAGTTAGAATGGAAAGATTTACAGATGAAATTGGGAAGGATTCAAAGGTACCTAGGGGTTGGCTGATTAACCCAAGGATGGGTTAGCCTAAGGTAACTCAACTTGAGTAGAATAAGGCTTAGGTAGAGTGGAAGTTGGGTGAGGAATGTTAGCCTTAGGAAGAGCAGATTCTTCCTAGTCTATGATCTCCTCCTCTCTATCAGCATCCTCTTCATTGCTGCTCACCACTTGAACATTGCGCTTGATAGGGCGAGTGATGGCAGAGCGCTTTCACTGAGTGCCCTTAGCTTTGGAAATAACTTCCTCCACATGGGCTGCTATGCCTAGACTAATGGTTTGAGGCTTCTCTTTACCTTTCATCAAGGTCCCTTATTCCTCGGTTACTTCAATTACCTCTAGCTTGCGCTTTCTCTAGAGAAAGGTTTCTTCCTCGTCCTTTGCATCCTCTTCTTCTTCTTCAGCCTGTTGTCTCGCCTCAACTTCCCTCTGAGTACGAGTTTTTAGATTTAAGGGCTTTCTTTGCCTAGCATGGGACTGGGCAGGCTTGACTCCTATCCTTTCTTTTACTAGGCTGGCTCTAATTCTTTGAAAGCCAACTTTAGCTTTGGGAGAAGAAGTTGTGGAAGCTGTTTTTGGGAGCTGCTCCAGCTGAGCAATTAGGGGAACATCCTCATTGGCCTCCTCACTAGACCACTCGAAGTCCACAACAAACGCGTCTTCATCCTACTTCAGCATAGCTTTGGGGAACATGGTTGGTTCCACTCTTACCTTCTTCACTGAGGTCTTTAGCCTTGGTATAGTGGGTGTGCACCTACTTGAACTTTAGCTTGCTGAAATGAGGCATATCTTACACCTTCTTCACTAGAAATATGGTCTCTCCATGGCCATCCAAGAACAAAGCTATATCCAGCCATAACTCCTTCATTAGAGATGTAATGAGGTAACCGTAATGGTAGACGGTAGTAAATTTGGTAAAGTGATGCATGAGCAACACTAGCCAGTTGAGTTGCTTGCCTTCTACCATATAGTAGACCACACTTCTCTCAAAGTAAGTGCAACTAATACTGACCCCATCTTGGGTAACATCAACTTCACGAGCAGCTCATGATAGGCTCTTACCTCCGAGCTCATCCTGACGCACCTATTTCTCCAAACCCATAGTTTGAGGGAAGCTCCCAATTTGTTAGAATAACCACTGCTTCCTCATCTCTAGTTCTTCTTAGCACACTACCATTCAAAGGCATGTTTAGTAGGCTGGACACCAAATTAGCGTGAATAAAGAATGTGACATTGTTGAATTCAACCATTAGGACATCTTCGAAACCCTTGATGGTGTAGAGGGCGGAGTAGAACCCCTTGACGAGGCTTTTAACTACAAGACCTTCAAGGAGAAGGAAATGGCTGAGATTTTGTTTCTTGATGACTTTATGCATAAATCGATTAAGGAGAAGACTCTTCAAACACTAAACCAAAATCTAAGTCATCAGCCCACTTTACTTTTGTAAAGATAGTTCTAGATAGAAAAAAAGTCTTCTACCATGAACCATCTATATGCACAAACATCTTTTTCTTTGATTCACCTTGTAGTTTCAAAGTTCTTTTAGTAAGCACCATTACAGATGAGAGAAATTTGAGAATAGAAAAGAGATCAGGGTTCTTTTATAGAGAAATCAATTAGAATTCAAAAAGCAAGTATCTTCTCTCTCTTTTAGTCTTCAACTTTTATAGACCTCTTTAACTTGCATAGATATGTGGTGCTTGTACAATAGAGTATCAAATTCAATGTTGAGATTAACACTTGATTCACAGACTTAGTAAAATGACAAGTTTAACAACAGACAGTTCCAATTCAAAAACACATCTTTTGAAAACATGGGTTTTAATTTTTAACCACGAAACTGAATCTCACAATGTTACATTATAATATATATAGTGTTAGACACATGTTATTTCATTCAGTTGAGTTAGGATTTTCTTTCCAACACTTAGCCAAACTTCTTGATTTTTCCTTCATATGGGGTTCCCCATTCTAATAAGTTATCTTAGAACAATGAACTGCTCCTTGGGCAATGGTTTGGCAAACATGTCAGCTAGATGCTCTTTAGAAGGACCATACTCCTTTTTGACATCCCCTTAGCACATGATCCCTTATGAAGTGATGCTTTATGTTGACATGCTTCATCCTAACATGTTGAAATAGATTTTTGGATAGGTAAATTGCGCTCTTGTTATCACACATAACTTCGAGGCATTTTAACTTTATACCGTAATCTTCTAGTTGCTGCTTAATACATAGTAGTTATGCTACGCAACTTCCTGCCACCATGTACTCGGCTTTAGCAGTACTCAATGCAATATAAGTTTTCTTCTTACTATACCAAGACACAAGGCATTTTACAAGGAAATGACATCCTCTTGTGGTGCTTTTCCTATCGAGCTTATCTCTTCCATAGTCAGCATTTGTGAATCCTACAGGAGTGAAATCAGAACTATTAGGATACCACAGACCTGTATCAAGAGAACCTTACAAATATTGAAGAATCCTCTTCATAGTTACCAAGTGGGATTCTCTAGGGTCATCTTGGTAACAATCATAATAACACACAACATATTGAATGTCAGGTCTACTAGTTGTCAAATAAAGAAGATTCCTCTGTAGAATTTGATGTCTACTAGTTCACCAGCTTCATCTTTACTTAAGATAGTATTAGTGGCCATGGGGGTGGACATTGCCTTCAAATGTTCCATCTCAAACTTCTTCAGGACATCTTTGGCATATTTTGCTTATCTGATGAAGATTCCATCTTCACTCTACTTGATTTGAAGTCCAAGGAAAAAGTTGGGCTCTCCCATCATTGACATTTCGAACATGCTCTTCATCTGCTTGCTGAACTCCTTTCATAACTTCTCATTAGTTGCTCCAAAAATGATGTCATTAATATAGATTTAGACTAGCAACACATCTTCCTTTCTTCACCAGATAAATAAAGTTGTATATGCTTTCCCTCATTCATAGCCTTTGTTGATAAGGAAATTTGTCAGTCTCTCATACCAAGATCTTGGAGCTTGCTTCAATCCGTAGAGAGCTTTCTTTAGTTTGAAGACATGCACAAGATTCTTCGAATCTTCAAAGCCTAGAGGCTGGTGAACATAGACTTCCTCCTGAATGAATCAATTTAGGAATGCACTCTTGACATCCATTTGAAATAGCTTAAAGTTCATATGAGATGCAACAGCACATAGGATTCAAATAGCTTCAAGCCGAGCTATATGAGTATAAGTTTCATCATAATAGATGCCTTCATGTTGATTGTAGCCTTGAGTAACAAGCCTAGCCTTGTTCTTGAGAATAACGCCATCTTCATCAAGCTTTTTCTTGAAAACACATTTGGTGTGGATGATTTATTTTCCTTTAGGTTTAGGAACTAGATCCCAAACATTATTGCTCTTGAATTGATCTAGCTCCTCTTTCATCATGATCATCCAATAGTCATCTCTTTCTACATCTTCGAACTTCTTGGGTTTAATCAATAAGATTAAAGCTAGATGACACATCATTTTGCTACGTTGACCTCACATCATCAAAGGATTATAACCTTCATCAATAATATTATCAAGTAGATGGTTACAATGAGATCTAATATCCCTTGGTAGACTCGGATCAACAGTTAGAGGACATGCAATTGGTTGCTGAGGCGAAGGTTGATCTTCACCATCGTTGAAGTTGATTGAAAGATCATTGTCTTCTTTGACTTCCTCAGATTCAAGTTCTTATGCTTGGTTGGACAGCCCAAAGAGTGGCATACTAAGTGGATTTTCTTGTTGAGTTACTCCTTCATCAGATGGATGTCTATCTGCATCATTATTTTCATCGAATCTACATGCATAGACTCCTCTAATAGGCTAGTTCTCTTGACATATATTCTATATACCCTACTATTAGTTGAGTATCCTAGAAAGATACCTTCATCAACATTTGTATCAAACTTACCTAGCTACTCCCTAGTGTTAAGAATAAAGCACCTATAACGAAATTATCTTAGATGACCAATCTTAATCTTGAGCCCTCGCCAAAGTTCATAGGGTGTCTTCTCAAGAATTGGGCGAATTAAAACCTGATTTAAGATATAACATGATTTGTTAATAGCCTCTCCCCAAAATTACTTTGGTATAATGTTATCACTCAACGTGGATCGCGCCATCTCAACTATGGTTTTATTCTTCCTTTCTACAACCCCATTTTTTTGAGGAGTATAAGGAGCAGAAAAGTTGTGCTCAAGGCCATGTGCTGAATAGAATTCTTCAAAATGGAAATTCTCAAATTTATGTTCATGATCACTTCCAATTCTACTGATTTTAGTTGCTGTTCCGTTCATTATCCGATTATTGAGTTTAACAAAAGACTCATATTTTTCATCTTTGCTACTCAGTAAGACTACCTAAGTGAATCTTGTGAAGTCATCCACAACCACCATTGAAAATCTCTTACCACCCATGCTCATAGGCTGAACTGGGCCGAAAAGATCTAGGTGGAGGAGCTCCAACGATTGCTTACTTACTACATGATTAATTGATCTAAATTATTGCTTAAACTACTTATCGAGCTGGCAAGTTGAGCAAAGTTTATCCTTCTCGAAGATGATACTAGGTAAACCCACAACTAGTTTCTTTTTGGCCAATTTGGACTAAATATTCATATTTATATGACCCAACCTTCTATGTCAAAGCCATGAATTATCATCCTTAGATACAAGACAAATATTAGTGGAGCCTGGGGATAAATAAATCATATACACATTATTCATTCTACGAAGAAAGAGTATAGTAGAATCAGTCTTACAATCAATAACTGTGCAACCTGCTAAGTCGAATATAACCTTTTTGCTTTTCTCACAAAGCCAGGCTACACTAAGGAAGTTGAACTTGAGTCCTTTGACCAGAGAAACCTCTTTGATTGAGGGAGAGACACCAATAGTGCCACAACCCACAATCTTGCCTTTTTGGTAATCTCAGAAACTAACACTTACATTTCTTTTACGCTCCAATGAGATGAACTGACTTTCATCTCCCATCATATTATTCCATGAGCATCCGCTATCAAAATACCACATTCTAGAGTTATCAACGGATCTAAGGCTCACCTACAAAAGAATTATTTTTCTTAGGTACCCATGCTTTCGAGCTAGGTCCTCCCTTGTTAGCAGTGCTTAAATTATTCCAATCGTACTGGTCATAATAACCCTTTTTATTCCTATAGAGAACTATAGAATGTCCAGCTTTGCCACAAAAACTACACACCATTTTTGGTTTGGGTTGGCTCACTTTCTTCTTTTCAGAGGAATTCTTCCTCTTAGAATTGCGAGTTTGGTTATTCGAAGTTTGACTATTTGCTAGAGGAGGAACCCGTTTCTTCTTTCAACATATGTTAACTCAGTAGTCAACTTATCTAATTTCTTAGTGAGCTTGATATTTTAACATTCTTGATACTCTACTTTTTCTTGAAGAAAGAAGATATCAAGAGACAAGGAAGCAATGGTGTCTTCCTTGTCTTCACTTCTCCTCACTAGCTCTTTGATGTTTTTGACTGACTTATTAGTTAGTATCATAACATCAAAGAGTACCTGGGAGAATTCTTCTATGGATAAAGGAATTTTAGAATGTACCTTAGCTTAAGGAGATTTCCCATTATTGTGCACAGCTTTAGAGTCAGCAGCGGATTGGTTGCTCTTAGAAGTAGATGCTGAGCTCTCACCCCTTTAATCTTCTATCACCATTATGCAAAGGTTGGCTGAATCTATTACTTCTCCATTAAACAGACACTGAGCTCTTACCCCTTCATCTTCTATCGCTAAAGATTCATCACAAAGTCCTTCCTCTTCTGAATAGGGAAAATGTGTGGAGTCTGCCTAGAGATTCCTCACAAAGTTCCATCTTTTTCCCAACCATGTCGGGTTTCCTTAGGGAATCATCACAAATTACTTCCTCTTCCCAATAAGGAAGTTGTGTCGAGTCTCCCTAAAGATTCATTACATAATTCCATCTTCTTCCAAACTATGTCATGTTTCCCCAATGATTCATCACAAATTCCTTCCTCTTCTCTATTGAGAAGTTGGGTCGATTCTCCCTGCAAAACTTCCCAATTACAAAGATGCTTCAAGTCTCCTGAAGATTCATCACAAATTCCTTCCTCTTCCCAATAGAGAAGTTGTGTTGTGTCTCCTCTAAGATTCATCAAAAAATTCCATCATCTTCCCAGTGTGTCAGATCTCCCCGAAGATTCAATACAAATTCCTCCATCTTCCTAATAGGAAAGTTGTTAGACATGATGTATGCCCTATAAGTAATTAGGGTGATATAACTTAATTAGTTATAACTTAAAAACAGTTTCATATTATCATTATTATTATTAATAATAAAGGAATTTTTGTTGTTTATCAGTGCTTTTATTCATTTATGTATCTCGATGGTATAATATATGTATAGTATTATGTATATGCGCATTGATAAGACAAAGTTCACTACTACTTCATAGCGTAAAAGTGCAAGGACATAGTAGGAGCAATGTGGTGTGAGAACTGGATATATGTGTTACTAAGAATAGTCTAAATATCCCTAATCATAGTTTCACTGAGACTGGACATCAATGAAGCGGATAGACTAGCATGTGTATGCTTACTCCTTGGATTAGATCTAAGTAGCCAATCTCATGAGCTAAAGCTGGTACCTTGAGTTAACACATGAATATATTCAGGTAATATATTGGAGATCTCTATAAGATAGACACTCGAAAATAACTATATCCATGTGTTGGTATCATGTCTTATTTAGTAGCAGTACAAGTATCGTCACACATGAGATACTAGTTGCCTTACGTAGGAGTTGCTATACTTTGTATCATACATATTCATACCCTTGGCAATCAGGATGATACAGATGATTACGGGTATAGTGATGATCACATGTTGGTAAGTCGATTAATCAAGATGGGATCCATCGCTCTTGATATAGTGATATAATGGGAGATGTACCTTAGGGCACATTATTGAAGAGACACACTCATAAACCTCTAATCAGAGTATAAGATTGATAGAACGTGTTTCTAGTCAATCTTGATACATAATGACCGAGTGGTGTTCTTCATGAGCAAGTCTAATTCGATTAGCTACGTCTATTACATGAGCTAACACTTAATCCGAGCTTAATAAAATGGATGTTACTTAACCTGATGGAAGGAGTGTATTGTATTGGTTACTGCGGCAGAACCATATCAAGTCATAGGCATGTGATGTTCCAAGTATCAGGGGATCAAACGCCTTTTCTAGAGTTATTAATTTCCATATCGGTCTGGAACAATGAGCCTAAAGGTTACCGGATTGGAAGCCAAGCTTAGGTTAACCTCTAGCGGCTCTATACTTTGGGATCCTATGAGGTCACACACTTTGGGTCTTTACCGAACTAAGTAAAGCACCTATAGACTGGGTCTATGCCGAAATATATTGAGGATGTCAAAATTGTCAGATTAATTATTAATTGGTTGG
>CATIWQ010071989.1:0-10250 GCA_949673415.1 Euphorbia schlechtendalii | reverse complement strand
AGTGGGCTTACCTTGCTAAAGGTGAGCGGGTTAGCCCGCGGGTCCATGTGACCCATGCAGCTAACCCGCTAAGGTGGGATGGGATATTCCCAGCCCACCTAGTGTTTGAGGGGGAGTCTAACACTCCCATTTTCCCTATATATGGGTCTCCCCTCTCATTATTCTCAACACACACACACACACACACACACTTCAGCTCAACTTTTCTCTCTATGTTCGACATCTCTCTCTTCGTTCATTGTGCGAGATCATTTATGAGTTTCTCCAAAAAAATGAAGAATACTTTTGAAGGATCTTTCTAAAGTGAGCCTTCTCTGTTTATTTTCCTGTTGGTCTTTGAGTAGTCTAACAACTACTGTTTAATAATGGGTTCTTCCTCAACGAGGTTTTGGTTGGTGAAAATCCGTGTGGATCAATCATGGAGGTCCCCTAGTTTGGAAGCTCGTGATAACGAAGTTCTACTGAATTGCTCTAAGGGAACACCATCACCAAAAGAGAGAAAGAACACATCATTTGGTAATGCTCTTAACTTAGATGCTAGGTTTCTTTTATAAGCTTTATAAACCTAAAAGCATTTATGGAACGTTTTAACCTAGATTATATCAATCATGGCTTGCTTAAGAGATTCTTAGGTTAATTTTAAGTTTTGAAATTCCACTTTGCAACATTTGCATGTTTAATTACTGTCTTGATTAACCAGTAGTGGTATCTAAGCCTACCTTATGCTATACATAATTGATATTAATGTGTTTAAATGTTGTTTTATATGAATTGATTAAAGTATACTATGCATGACTTAGGGTTCAATTCCTATTACAGAAAATAATGTCATAACTAGGTTAAGGTTTTTCTCAAACTTAGTCTAGGTGATTATCATATAAATTAGCAATGTTTTACCACATGTGTAAATGCTTTATTTGAGGGTCGTTCCATACTTCACTTAATTAAAGAATGAAATCTTTAAATCATAGTTGTCCGTGGTACAATGAATTGAAGTGCCCGTGATTATTTTGGCAAGGATTAGACTTGGCTCCTCATTCACTTTAAGGGAGGCCTCTCCTACTTGGAAGTCTCCATCGGTATTAGATTCAAAAGTACCCAAGGGACTTTTATGACTTAGTAGATTCTAGTATGGGAATTAGATTCCGCATATGGTTTTACAAATGTTGTTTAAGTTGTTAAATTAAAACTTATAGATATAGGTGCAATGACTTAAACATGGACATTGTTTGTTTTGCATGCTATGTAGAGTCTTGGCATAATGGAATGATATATCAGTCTTGAGCATGTTCCCTTAGAGTAAATAATTTCATATAGCCTGGAATTATTATTTTCATAATCATATCCATTGTATAAGACCCAGATTAGGGCGAGACTAGCAGCACCAATAAAATCCCCACACCAATGTTAAGGCTTTATATAGTCTTCCCATCCTAAGTCGTGATACGAACCTTATTAACGGATGTAAGCTCATATAAAACATGCCTTCCCTTAACATGTGTTTGGTCATGAGACTAGATGGGGTTAAAGCCTTAACCAAAATGTGTTAGTTGTCCATATTATTTGAGCTAATGCCAAATTGGAGACACATTTGATGAGTCGTACAATTGGGAACACACGTTTCAAGAAAGAGAACTCAAATGGATTAGCAATTGCAAGAGATGCAAATGAATGGTTTCCAACCATGGTTGTCTTATTATGGGGTTGACCTGCGATAATGGGGGTCATGATGGGTGGTTATGAATGCCACCTACTAAGGAAAATTGGTTCAACCAAATTTCTCGAATTTAAATAGAAGGGGCTATTTGAATGTCAAGAAAATAGTAGGAATTGCGTGTTTAATTAAAGACCTTAATTAAATGCATGTACATAAACTAATGTCTAAACAAATTCTATCTTATATCTAGGTTAAACAATGAATCCGAACATAAACCTTTGCTCAATTCTTGACAACAAATTAGATGGTTCAAACTTTACTTATTGGTTCAGGGCGGTGAGGATAATCCTCAGATCAGAAAGGATAGCTTATGTTTTAGATGAGCCCCTCCTTGATGAGCCTGGTGCTGAAACTAATGCCAATGAACATGAGGCATGGGAGAAGCATAGAAAAGATCGTGAAATAACGGCATGTATAATGCTGGTAACCATGAATTCTGACCTTTAGAAACAACATGAGAGCATGGACCTCGATACCATGATTCTCCATCTTCGTGAGCTCTTTTAAGAGCAGGCCAAGTTTGAGAGATTTGATACATCAAAAATCTTATTCAGAACGAAGATGCAGGCTGACACTTCAGCACCATAGCATGCTCTTAAACTATTGGGTTATATAGAGAAGCTGACTCATTGGGTTTTGTGATGGATCATGAATTATGTGTGGATCTGATTCTTACCTCATTAACTAATATTTATTCACAATTTGTGACTAATTATTATATGAACAAGATCGATGCCACACTACCCGGGTTAGTCAACATGTTGAAAACATGCCCGAGTTAGTCAACATGCCCGAGTTGATCGATGCCACATTATTAGGATTGTTCATGATAGAGAGTTTCTCTACAGTTACCAATGAGTCTACTTGGGTATTAGATACTGGTTGTGGTACTCATATCTATACTTCTGTGTAGGGATTGCAGAATAGTAGGAGGCTTGCAAAGAGGGAAATGGACGTAAGAGTTGGAAATGGAGCATGGGTTGCTACAACAGCTGTAGGGACATATAGCCTTCATTTGCCTAGTGGCTTAGTTTTAGTTTTGAACAATTGCTATAACATTACTGCTGTCACTAAGAATATTATTTCTATTGCACTTTTAGCAACAGAAGGATTTGAAATTTTATTTTCAAATAATAAATGTCAAATTCAACTTGATTTTTTTTTTGTGCTTGTGGAATATCTGTTGATGGTATTAATGTTCTAACCACTAAAACTAAAATTCTAAATATGGACTTCTAAACCTGAAATTCTAAATATGGACATTGTTAAGAAATCGAGATTAGATAATGAGAAATCCTCATACTTATGGAACTGCCGTCTATGCCATATAAATGAGACTCGCTTAACCGCTGAATAAAAATGATCAATCGCCATCAACTGTCAAATGAAAAGACACATTTTGGGGATAATGAAGCCATGAAAAGGTGCCTATCCATTGATGATAAGAATGAATTTCTGCATCCAATCACATTGAAGATAATACAACCCTTCACCAATGGACATGATTCTTCGTTTAGATAAACGCAACCCTTCACACTCTATTAATAAGGTTAAATCCAACCATTTTCGTAGTGGTAGCAATAGTGCAATGGTAGTAGTGTGTAGATGGTGTAATATGTATGACATAGATAGAGAGTGAAAGATATAGATTTTGCTAAGTTCAAAGTGTTAAAGAGAAAAATGTATAAGTGATTCGATTCTTGTTTCAATCGCTAGATTTCTCCACATATTAGAGCGATTATTGTATGAGTGTAATAGCAAAGCACTTATCAATAAAAGTTTCTGTTCTTCAACATTCATTTGTTCTGTATTCACAAGGAATAGCATCCTAACGGAGGTTCTGTACGAGTTGAGACCGAATTTAAAGTAGACCTAGGAATTGTGGGAATTGACGACTCCCATTAAAAATGTGGATACGGTTTGATCAACTTTAGCTTTCACTTGCATACCTTACAACTTTACTTTGTTTTGTACTTATACTTTCTAATTTGAAGTTTATGATATGTCTATGTGTCATAACTAGTATTTTGTCTTGCGACATTTATATTAATCAAGTTATATCCTTTCAAGTTGACTTTAAGAGTGATATCAGGGTTAACAAGATTGTTTATAATCACTAGATCTGTGATTATAACGCTGTTTAGTGAGCCAACATTTTTGGAGTGTAACTTGCTAAATATGGCTATGTGAGAGCGACCCGTACTAAGCATAGTAATAAAATTATCCAGGTTCTTATAAGTGTCATAATTCGTTTACCCTAGATTTAGAAAAGTCATCTCATGTATTGCTCTACGGTGAATTATTGAATATTAGGGTGTTTAGAACCTTATTTGTTGAAGTTATTTAGTGTACGAAATATTCTTGATGATTTTGCATGTTTTTCTCTACTAAACTTGTTCATAGGGAATATCTATATATTTTACATCTTCTCTAGTCTGTTCATACATCTATCTATTTATCTGTCTATCGTCCAAACCCTATAACCAAAACTACCTATTTTCGTTTACCCCGTAACTCTAGTTGGTCTTTAGAACCGAATTCCTTCCCTGTGGGATCGATATCTTTTAAAACTACATCGAAACTATATACTTGCAGTGGTCACCATTTTTCTATTTTGATAAGCGGTATTGACAACACTTATTCGTATTTTGAACTTTTATCTTATCGGTAAAGAAGTGGGGAAAAAGGTTTTTGGCTTCATCACCGAATATAAGCCCTCTAAATTAGTAATGTCAAAACCTTGTGATCAATGAAACCCTTAACCAATGGACACGATTCTTCGTTTGGATAAACGCAACCCTTCGCACTCTATAAATAGGGTTAAATCAAACCATTTTCGTGTAATGGTAGCAGTGTGTAGATGGTGTAACGTGTATGACATAGATAGAGAGTGAAAGATATAGATTTAGCTACGTTCAAAGTGTTAGAGAGAAAAATGTATAAGTGATTCGATTCTTATTTCAATCACTAGATTTCTCCACGTATTCGAGCGATTGTTGTATGAGTATAATTGCAATGAACTTATCAATAAAAGTTTCTATTCTTCAACATTCATTTTTTCTATATTCATAAGGAATAGCATCCTAACGGAGGTTCTGTATGAGTCGAGACCAAATTCAAAGTAGATGCAGGAATTGCGGGAATTGACGACTCCCATTAAAAGAAAGGATACGGTTTGATCAACTTTAGCTTTCACTTGCATACCTTACAACTTTACTATGTTTTCTACTTGTACTTTCTAATTCAAAGTTTATGATATGTCTACGTGTCATAACGAGTATTTCATCTTGCGTCATTTATATTAATCAAGTTATACCCTTTCAAGTTGACTTTAAGAGTGATTTTGGGGTTAACAACATTGGTATAATCACTGGATCTGTGATTATATCGTTGTTTAGTGAGCCAAAATTTTTGGAGTGGTAACTTTCTAAATATGGCTATGTGAGAGTGATCCGTACTAAGCATAGTATTATTGTTATCCAGGTTCTTATAGGTGTCATAATTTGTTTACCCTAGATTTAGGAAAGTCATTTCATGTGTTGCTTTATGGTGAATTATAGGATATTTGGGCGTCTATAACTAAGTTTGTTAAAGCTATCTAGTGTTTAAAATAACTTTGATTATTTTGCATATTTTAATCTACTATACTTGTTCTTAGGGAATATCTATACACTTTGCATCTTCTCTAATCTGTTCATGCATCTGTCTATTCATAAGTTTACCATTCAAAACCTTCAAATCACTATATTTTCTTTCATCCCGTAACTCTATTTGACATTTAGAACCGAATTCCTTCCCTGTGGGATCGATATCTTTTAAAACTACATCGCAACTGTATACTTGCAGTTATCATCATTTTTCTATTTGATAAGCGGTACTGACAACACTAGTTCATATTTAGAACTTTTATATTATCAGTAGAAAAATGGCGAACAAGTTTTTGGTACCTTTGCCGAGGAAGCCAAGTGCGTTATCGCGAGAATCATTCGCTGTCACGACCTTGATGGTTTTTTGGTCAACTCTTCTCTTCTTTCAACCGTCGGATAAGAACGATCAACCGCCATCAACTACCAAAGGACAAGACACCTTTTGGAATTCAACCAATCATGAAAAGGTGCCTTTCCAATGTTGATAAAATCAAACCAATTCAAACAATCACAATGAAGCGGTGTAACTCTTCGCCAATGGACATGACTCTTCGTTTAGACAGACGCAATCCTTCGTACTCTATAAATAGGCTTCAAGACTCAACAAATTTCGTGTGGATTATGTGGTGTGGCATGAGTGATAAGTCTGTTGCATAGATAGACAGTAAAAATATCTAGATTTCACTACGTTTATAAGTATTAGCGAGAAAATGTATAAGTGATTCGAACCTTATTTCGATGACTAGATTTCTCTAAATAGTCGAGCGATTGTTGTATTAGTGTAATTGCAAATCACTTATCAATAAAATTTTTCATTCTTCAATATTCATTTATTCGATATTCATAAAGAGTAGCATCCTAGCGGAGGTTTTGTATGAGTCGAGACCGAATTCAAGGCAGACGCAGGAATTGTAAGAATTGACGACTCCCATTAAAGAGTGGATATGGTTTGATCAACTTTAGCTTTCACTTGCATACCTTACAACTTTGCTTTGCTTTCTACTTATGCTTTCTATTTAGAAGTTTATGATATGTCTATGTGTCATAATGTGTATTTTGTGTTGGGTCTTTTATATTAATCAAGTTATATGCTTTTGAGTTAATTTTAAGAGTAGTTTCGGGGTTAATGAGATTGTGTATAATCACTGGATCTGTGATTATAACGTTGTTTAGTGAGCTAACATTTTTGGAATGGTAACTTGCTAAATATGGCTATGTGAGAGCGACCCATACTAAGCATAGTAATATTGTTATCCAAGTTTATATAATCATCTTAATTCATTTGCACTTGATTTAGAAAAGTCATTTCATGTGTTGCTCTACGGTGAATTATTGAATATTTGAGTGTCTAGAATTGAATCTGTTAAATTAATCTAGTGTACTTAATATCTTTGATGATTTTGCTTGTTTTCTTTGCTATTCTTGTTCGTAGGGAATATCTATATATTTTTTATCTTCTCTAATCTTTCATACATTTGTCTATCCATCCATCATTCCAATCCTCCAAAATAAATTACATTATTTTCTTTTTTTCCGTTTATCTTGTTGATCTTTAGAACTGGTTCCTTCCCTATGGGATCGATATCTTTTAAAACTACATCGTAATTGTATACTTGCAGTGGTCACCATTTTTCTATTTAGATAAGCGGTATTGACAACACCTGTATGTATTTTGAACTCTTATCTTATCGATAGGAAAGTGGGAGATAAAGTTTTTTGGCTTCTTTATAAAATATAAATTCTCAGAGTGAGTAGAGTCAAAACCCTGCGAACAAGTTTTAGGCGCCGTTGTCGGGGAAGGCCAGTGCGTTCTAGAGATCAAATACTAGAAGACTATGGTATAACATGTTTGTTTTTCTAAGTTTTTCTAGGACTAAGTCTAAAAATTGAAGAAATAAAAGAATTGAAGAAGATCACGATCGCAACTATAGATTGCGCTCATGCAGTTATACAGCAAAACCTTTTATTCCTATTTTGAAGGAAATCACGATTGCGACAGGTCTTCGCAATCGTTACAAGGGCCCCAGATTCTCCTTCACAATAAACGAGTTTACTCTTTTCTTTCCTTTTCTTTTTCACATTTTTGACTGGTGTTTGTTTTTCGTGTTTTCATTTTTACTTAGGTCTCTCACAATGAGGTTATTGTGTTCTTTAGTGTGGGAGGGCACTTATATAAAATAAAATCCAAACAAAATAGAATATATTAAATAAAAAAAATTTTGAAGAATTGATTTTGTATTATTTATACATTATCCATACCTATACTATACTAACATATGTTCCAAGGTTATTTTGAGTGTTAGGTATTTCAAGTTTGATGTTAGTGCATATTTCGAACAAAGTGTTTCGAGTATGACCACTTGTTGAGAGTGTGAGCATTTTGCAAAAGGTGAGGAATGGTATGGAGCAGAAACTGCAACCATTCATTGAGTGAAAAAAGGAAAAAATAGCATAGCACGAAAAATGGTGCAAAGTACAAAGTATTTCAAAAACATATGCTTAAAAGAAAAAAATGAGGGAAAGTGGTATGGAGCATAAAATGAAACCACTAAAAAAAGGGGAGAGTGGTATGGAGCATAAAATGCACCCAGTAAGAGTGTTTTAGCATCCTAGGTTACCTAAAAATGGCTTGAGAGAAAATTATTCAAAGTGTGCTTTCTATGTCCTTAATTTATACTTTATACTAGGCTTAGGAGAAAGAAATATTCGAGTATGCATAAAAAGCTTATATGAAGATGCGATTCGATTGAACCTCCATTAAGAGCAAAGGTATGCAACTAGACTATATGAATTACACATTACTAATTTTTGGGAAATTTCGAACTTCTACTTGAATCTTATGCAACGTGGGAATGTGGTACTCACTACAATAGTCGTTCGCCAAATAAGGTACGAACTTGGATAACTAATTTATACACTTATGTTGAATTTACCTTGAGGACAAGGCAAAATTTAAGTGTAGGGGTGTGATAAGTGTATAATCACACTTATTATCATGATAATTTTACACATTAAACACTATAGTTTAAGTCATTTTTATACTTCATATAAAAGATTTCACTTGGTATGTAGTTGTTTTTTATGCAAGTGCAGGTACTAGGTAAATCTTGGAAGTAAAACGATTAAAGTTGGAAATCAATGAAAAAAGTGAAAAAGGTGCAAAAAGATGCGTGGAATTTAAGGATTTGGCAAAGGATCGAAGATGTCAAGGATCGGTAGAAATTGCAAAGAGGAATCTTGTGAAAAAAGGCATGTCACAATCGTGATACACATATCGCGATCTTGACTTGTTAACTTTCACAACAGAAAGTTACCAACCAAATATTCATGGCCGCGACAATCATTCACGGTCGCGACCTTGACGATTTTTTAGTTAACTCTTCTCTTCTTTCAACCGCCAGATAAGAACGATCAACTGCCATCAACTACCAAATGAAAAGAAACCTTTTGGAAGTCAACCAATCATGAAAAAGTGCCTTTCCATTGTGGATAAGATCAAACCAATTCAACCAATCACAATGAAGAGGTGTAATTCTTCTCCAATGGACACGACTCTTCGTTTGGATAGACGCAACCCTTCGTACTCAATAAATAAGCTTCAAGACTCAACAAATTTTGTGTGGATTATGTGGTGTGGCATGAGTGATAAGTGTGTCTCATAGATGGAGAGTAAAAATATCTAGATTTTGCTATGTTCATAAGTGTTAGCGAGAAAATGTATAAGTGATTCGAACCTTATTTCGATGACTAGATTTCTCTACATAGTCGAGCGATTGTTGTATTATTGTAATTGCAAATCACTTATCAATAAAAGTTTTCATTCTTCAATATTCATTTTATTCGATATTCACAAAGAATAGAATCCTAGCGAAGGTTCTATACAAGTCGAGACCGAATTCAAAGTAGATGTAGGAATTGTGAGAATTGACGACTACCATTAAAGAGTGGATACGGTTTGATCAACTTTAGCTTTCACTTGCATAACTTACAACTTTGCTTTGCTTTCTATTTATACTTTCTATTTCGAAGTTTATGATATGTCTATGTGTCATAATGTGTATTTCATGTTGAGTCTTTTATATTAATCAAGTTAAATTCTTTTGAGTTAACTTTAAAAGTAGTTTCAGGGTTAATGAGATTGTGAATAATCACTGGATCTGTGATTATAACGCTGTTTAGTGAGTCAACATTTTTGAAATAGTAACTTGCTAAATATGGCTATGTGAGAGCGACCCGTATTAAGCATTGTAATATTGTTATCTAGGTTTGTATACTCGTCTTAATTCGTTTGCACTAGATTTAGAAAAGTCATTTCATGTGCTGCTCTACTGTGATAAATTGAATATCTATGTGTCTAGAACCTAATCTATTAAATTAATCTAATGTACGTAATATCTTTGATGATTTTGCATGTTTTATTTGCTATACTTTTTCGTGTTGGAATTGTTGATGTGGCTTAGTTCTAAAGGCATTGGTTCATGCAGTGTCACATTATAAAGGCAATAATCTACTGCATTTATACCTTGTGCTATAATATGAGTAGTGTATCCATTGATTGATAATCATAAATGTCCCAAGTCTATTTTAATCATGGGAATGAATGAAACGAAAGACTTGTTTGTTGGATGATCTTTAGCAATGTAGTTGCTATGTCACTTGGTAAAGTAGATCATCAACATGGGCACATGTTGAAAACATGGGGCTGGACTGATCCACACAGCAAAGTCACATGGTTGTATATCATAGACAATTTGCTGAGTAGGTCTCAGTTATCCTCGGACTTGATTTCAACTTATTATGGATGTGGAATTGAGTATGCTGTAGTATATTACTAACGGGTCCTTAAATATTGGATTACAAGTACGGGTATGCTCGGTATATTTCAT
>CATIWQ010071983.1:0-10163 GCA_949673415.1 Euphorbia schlechtendalii | reverse complement strand
AGTAATAAAAATTATTTAATAATATTATTAATAATATGTTAAAATTTGAATATTTATTATCGTTAATAACGAATAACTTTGTCTATTAACAAATAAATAGACAAAATAATTAATTTATAAAGTATTAAAAAGCATACCTATTACAATATAATTGAGAAATATTATAATTCACGGTTATGTTAATTTTTCTAATTCAATCTACATTTATATTGTTATTTTCACTATCCTAATCGACATGTTGGATATTGCTTTGGTTTATCTTGCAAATTTGTTGTACAATAAAATTCGCACTACTAACAATATAATTGAGAAATATTACAATATTTTAATTCATGGTTAGGTTAATTTTTCTAATTCAATTTTCGTCTATGTCGTCATTTTCACTATCCTCATCAACATATTAGCTATTGCTTTGGTTCATCTCCCAAATTTATTTTACACTAGAATTTCGCACTACTAACTTAATTACTTTTTTCATTTTGTAGTATTTTTAATTAAACTACATTTGTCCCAAAATAATATTACAAAAGTGTGGTTTTTGTTAATACTAAAAAAGTTATAGATCCAACAAAATATCATAATAAAATTTAATGAAACAAAAATACAATATTATATAGTTAAAAAGTAATGTTGTTATTATTGATATAGATAATTATTATTCAATTAAGTGTCCGTATTTTCAGTTTCAGTATGTTCAGTTTCAGTTCAGTTTCAATATCTTCAGTTTTAGTTCAGTTCAGTATCGTTCAATCCAGTACAGTTTAGTTTCAGTATGTTCAGTTTCAGTTAAAAAGAAAAGGGCCTAAGGAAATTCAAGGTCACCTTTGAAATAGATTCAGGCACCTATCTCCAATCACTTCAAGGGGCACATGATAATCGTAGCCAAAGAAGTAAATGGCTACCGACTATAACAGGGATGCCGTAGAAAGAAACGGTCGACCCTCCCATAAGGGGCATCAAGCATCAAGGGATTTCGAAGAAAGAAAAGGACAATCCCGCTAGGACACGACGCTAGAGAGGAAGTCCCACGTCATCACCAATGAGGGGCAAAGAAAGCTCCAACCACATCAGTCAGGTATATTCTCAATCCCTCCGCTCCATTTCATGTGATCTACTGGTTATACGTCCAACAATTATCAAACGAGGAGTAGCTGTGAGCACGAGATTTTGTACCAGCTCACGTGTTCAATGATGATGGCTTTTCAGGATGTTTATCCTTGAATCAAACAATTTTCGATTATCTGAAGATCTTCGAATGGGAATGTTCCTTGTTGCTGATTTGTGTTAAAGACTTGAATTTATAAAGAATTTGGTAAATTCTATTAAATAAATAAATAAATTCAAAAATATAAAAAAATAAAAATATTAAAGTAAAAAAAATAATCGGATCGAACTGGGCTCACCGAACGGGCGAGCCCATGGCTCGTTGGAACCAGCGAGTGCTGGAATTTCCAGCACCCTCGCTGGAAATTCAAACGAGAGTTGCTGGAATTTCCAGGCACCCTCGCTGGAAATTCCAACTGCGAGCCTGGTTTAACCCGGCCCGATTCCTATATATATATCGGGACTTTTTTGGATTGAAGGGGCTCGAAATTTTAGAGAAAAACTCTATTTTTCAGAAGCGGAAACACTGACAAAAACTACAAAAATATTTTCTTTCAAAATTTCTTTGAATAATTCGAATCCAAAACACGTTTGGATTCTGAAATCTTTTGATTTTCGAATCAATTTTCTTCTATTTCTTCTTCTTCTAAAATCCTTATATATTCTCGGGTCTAAAACAAATTTAGAATCTGAGTTTGATTATCTTTTGGATAAATAAACATTTATTTTTCCACACTAAGCCACAACTGAAAAACGAACGAGGAACGCTCTCAGGGATCATACGGATACGCCAAAGTGGATTCACGCTGAAAGGGTAAGCCTCTGAGTTCCTAGAACTGCGGATTCTGTGCTCATCGTCTGCTGCTTCTTCTTCTTATTTTATCTGTGGACCTAGAATTTTTATTATTACTGTAAATTTTGTAATTTTCTTTCTTCATTTGTAATTTCTTTATTAATAGAATTCATGTTAGAATACCCACACTAAGGGAATACAAATTATTCCTGGATAACAGACCTCACCTTTTGCCATGCGATTATTTTCACTAAATAAAAATGATCAACATACTTGTAAATAAAATAAATTGTTTTATTTCTATATAATAACTTTAAATCATCAATGTTTTGATTAGGCCACACGAGCCTTCTCAAAATGAAATCCGTCAAACGTGTAAATATTGTGCTATATCCTGTGCTAACCTTTGTGGATGCAAGTTAAATGTATGCCTAGGATTTAATTTTCCTTCGGGTATTGCAAATATTATTTTTAGGAAATGTAATTAATAGATTAGGTGGACGGTTGCATCCTAGATTATGTAACTTTTAATCTTTACTTTTTCACATTTATTTACTACTTTGTGTATGGATTTACTACCTTCCACACATATGTGAATCATGCATAATAACTCAAAAATGACATAAGTACGAATATGCACAATTATGAAATATGGTTTTCTATAGATGTAATATAATTTGATCCAAAAAGAAATAAGTAACTTATCCCAGACCCAAATCGCTGTGTCTTAGTGGCCCGTTCCCTGGATGTTAAGCCTCACAGGACTCTAATTCCTAGAAAGAGCTAATCCTGGTGGCGACTCTACAGTAAGAGATGACGGATTCGGGTTTGACCGATCTAAAAACATTTTCGCTTTCTCAATCAAACTTTCTGGGTCTACAACCTAGTACATGTTATTTTCAACTTAAACACCTCGGTGGACCGCACCTCTCATTTCGCACGCTCTCGACCCATTGCTCCGTGTCATCCGCTCACAACGGATTTGCAACAATTTTGTATACACCATGGATTAGCGAAATTGATCTAAATTCGGGTAATGTGGCTGCTTCAAGAGTTTTCGAAATCAATACTATGAAAGACCCCTTCATACTGGACGGTAACTTATAGGTAGAGTGGAATTCATGCGTGAGGAGCATGATGTCGGGTTTAAGGTCCTCCTAAAATCATTTGTAGAAGTAAAAATTGAAACCATCGGGGCTAGGTGATTTATTTTCTCCACATTTCAAGACATAATTCCAGACTTCATCCTCCGATAAAGGTGCAATTAGTGACAAATTCTGGCTCGTGGTAACCCTTTTGAAATTATGTCAATGGAGTAAAAAGGTACAGTTGGGGCAGTAGTAAAAAGGGTCATATAAAAATTCCATGCCGCGTTGGTAATGTCCTCAACTCTAGAAGTTAAAATCCCTTCCACTTCCAACTCAAGAATCCGATTGTTCCGATAGTGGGCTAATTCCATATGATGGAAAAACGAGGTGTTGTTGTTACCCAAGAGAGTCCATGAGACCCTCAATTGTTGATGGCGAAGGCTTTCTAGATTGTTACGGAGCTGCTGAAGTTCAGCTTTATGCCGTTGCAATTGCGAAGATAAAGTGGCGGAAAGGGGACAAACGGTAATGCTCGATGTGTAGCTAAGAACTAAGGACTCTAGTTCTTTTATTCTTCGCTCAAGGCTGCCAAAATGGACAGTATGACACGGCTTTACAGCCATTCCTAAGCATTGTTATTTGAAGGCTAAGTTCTTGTCTCCGTGAGTTAACTGAATTGCAGCCCAAGTTTGTTTGATAAAAGGTAAAAAATCTTGATTTTCTCACCACAAGTTGAGCGAACGAAACGGACTCGGACTGGAGGAAGGGGCTGTCCGTGATAAAAAGATTAATGGCAAGTGATCCGATAAAGCAGAATCTATGGTGGTCAACGACATACTCGGCTACGAATTTGAAAAATTTTAACGACGATAGAACCCAATAGATGCGAGAGTATGAAACGGAATTATGCCACGTGTAATAGTAGCCATGCGATGGTAAATCTAATAATTCCTCTTCATGGACAACATATTGGAACGCAACCATGTTAGATGATGATCTACAGCTAGATCTTTCCGAAGTAATGAGTACTTCATTAAAGTTCCAACAAATCAACAAATTCCGAAATTCCCGAGTAAAAGGAAGGAGTTCTTGCCACATAACGTTGCATAAGTTGCTATCTGTTGAGTTATAAAGAGCAATAATATGGTAGTCTACTTGATCTAAAGCGTATTTAAATATAATCCATCTTTCTAACAAACGAATTACACTTTCGTGGATCGTGGCCGTATTCCAAGAAAATAGATGGAGTGCTTTCTTTTTTATATTCCAATGGTGGACCAAATTTAGGGGCTATTATGAACCAAATTTAAAGAAATTTTAAAATTTGTCATTTTATTTTTTTGTTTTTACATTTTATTTCATAAGAAGACGTGCTTATCAAAATTGCTATATTTGTAAATTTCAATTAATTTTAACCATCCATTCAATTTTAATGGTTAAGATTTAATGTCAATATGGACTCCACTGAAAACAAAAATTCAATTTCAATCATCATAAATGGTTGAATAATTAAGTTTGATTGAAATCTATAAATGTATCGCCTATCAGATTTTGAAAATTCTTATCCTTAAATAAAATACCAGTACTGAAATGGCCTAAACTCGAAAAACAACTTTAAAATATAAAAAATTATAACAAAGTAAGCAATAAGATCACAATATGGATTTTTCTATTGGTGACTTTTTATCACAAAATTATTATAGCTATCAGTAAATTCTTATTATAATTTTTTCTTATATATATATGTATATATATACATATGTATAAGAAATTCGTACAAGGATATATACACACATGTATCCAAGATAATACCTGAAGGGAACTGTCATAAAAAACATAATCGCGTAGGCGAAATTACCGATTAAAATTTTCTCGAATTCGAATAGGATCTTTTCAAGAACCATTGATGAGGTTTCAATAGGATTTGTTTCACAAATAAAACTTATTTGGAATATCTCTATAAGAGACAGCTGCAGTAAAAGCTCTCAAGTGAAAGCTCTCCAATCTCACGTGCATGAACTCCTCTCGAACCAGGACCGGTGCTATCCGAATGGACGAAGAACGATGAGAGAAAACTCCAAGAACTCAATTCACATAAGGCTGAAAACGTGTATATGGTTCTATGGTGACTATACACATTTTGTGAATTAGGTTAGTTTTTGGTTTATAATTTTGGTTTATATCCTAATAATTAAACCTCTTAGTTTAATTCCTTAAACAAATTTAAATGTCATATTTTATAATTTACAAATTAACCCCTTGAATAAAATTAAAACCTTACATTCAATCAAATTTAATGTCATACTATATTTATTAATTCAATTAACTTAAATAGCTAATTAATTATTTTAGCATGAAAATTTTATTGACTAAATTTATTCAATTAAATTATTTAATACATGAATTTATTTAATTATTAATTAAATAAATACCATATATAAATACATTTAATCAACTTAATTTTACTTTAATGAATAACATAAAATACATTATATTATACCATTATCTAAATTACTTGGAGTTAGATAGATTATTCAATTACATTGACTTTACATATCAATTAATTAATAATCGATTATTCATCAAGTCTTGTAACATTGCATGTACGAGAAATCCTAGATCAGTAGTTCTAAGTGCATGATCCTTTGGGTCTATCCATATGTTGGCAATGGGATTCACCCATAGACTGTAAGCGGATTCTAGCAAATCATTACAACCCCCAATTGGGACAGAGTACAGCCGTCTATTAAAGATACTGAACCAAGTAGTTATCTCACAAAGTCATTTGCCAGCTGACATTAATATGATGAACAAGAGGCATGGTGTTGTCTTCTTCTTAAGCAGTTCATCGTATTTCTTGATCTAGAATAAAATGACAAAATAAGTCAACGACTTATTTGACATCCTTATCACTTTTATTCATCAAGTGACCAGTGATTCATTTCGATTTATTAAATCGAATGGCAATTCTATCACTTTAACACTACTACTAATGTAGTCATGAAATATACCGAGCATACATGTACTTGTAATCCAATATTTAAGGACCCGTTAGTATTATAGTACAACATACTCAATTCCACATCAGTAATAAGTTGAAATCAAGTCCGACGACTATTGAGACCTGCTCAGCAAATTATCTATGACATACAACCATGTGACTTTGCTACGCGGATCGGTCCAGCCCCATGTTTCCAACATGTGCCCATGTTCATGATCTATTTTACCAAGTGACATAGCAACTACATTGCTATAGATCATCCAACATACAAGTCTTTTGTTTTATTCATTCCCATGATTAAAACAAACTTGAGTCATTTTTTATTATCAATCAATGGATACTCTACTCATATTATAGCACAAGATATAAATGCAGTAGATTATTGCCTTTATAATGTGACACTGCATGAACCAATGCCTTTAGAACTAGAGCACATAAGCGATTCCAATAGTTTCAATCCAGTAGGGGTGATTAACCAATTTAGAGAAGGGGTGAATGGCTTATTTTCAAGTTTCGCCCTTGTTGAGAGGCTCTAAACAGAAATAAGCCTCCGAGACTAGCTTTGAGTAGACGAGATATTATGTATAACTGCTATGTGTTTTGATCCTCTGAGAATTAAATACAATCATGTTCTAAAAGCAATAAGATGAAATAAGTTTAGAGTTAGAGATTGCAAACTGAGATTTTTATACTAGTTCGGTCTTTGCCTATTCTAATCCTTGGAAATTCTTGTCCAAGTTTTAATCCACTAGTGATTCTCCTTAATAGGTGATGAATAAACCTTTACAAATTGAAAGTATCATCTTTACATTCGCAACATAAGCTTTAACAATATAGAGAGTATCATCCTCACTATATTTAGGCTATGAGCTTTACCAAAACACTAAGTATCCTCCTTAATGTATCTAGGCCCCCCACATTAACTCAATTATAAGCTAGTACATTTACAAGAACGAATGAAATGAATTTTTAGCACCCTTAACTTTTTCAGTTATTTTAATTACAAACAGATTAGAAATGAGAGTTCGCTTTTGATTTGAGAGTGAAGTTTGACACTGATTTGAGATATCTTGAATGCTCTTGAAATAATTTGATACTTCACCAAATTTCTCTGCTGCAACTCAGCTCCTTTATATATAGGCTTGGATTCTTCTCGTTGAACTTGGAATGTAGTAAAAAATTCAGCTTTTATCTATAAGGATAATTACCGTTATTACTCTTGACCTTAAGATTAAGCAAGTTGTTTATTAATTTGTTATGCTCAACTAAATTTCCCATTTATAGATAAAGAAATGGCGCTAGTATAGAGCTGTTTGAAAGTGATCCCCACAGTGCTACTTTGTTTGCTGCAGGTGGTAAAAAGGTGCTTTTATTTCCTGGTTGTCAACTTGTACCCTTTTGCAATTTTCCTTTCTTTTTATGCAGCTGAATTAAATATAAAGATTTCGGAAAGTTACTCACGTTATACCTTGGGATTTGTCTTCCAATTTTTTATAATTAAAGTCCTGCATTTAATTGTGTAAAACCAGTTACCTTAGAGGATCCTTCCCTCAGAGTTGATCCTCTAGCCTCAGAGTCAAAATCAGATTTCTCTGAGCATGCATCCCCACTATCACGGGGATGTTGATGCTCAGTATATATCGAGTGCTACTTCTTCTCCTTCCTCGCATCCCTCTCACGTTGTTCTGAGATTATTTACATGTTCAACTTTCTAGCACCAACAAGAGAGTTTGACTTCCCATGTCCTCCACTTTTCTGCAGTTATTAAATAAAAACCAAATCCATATTCGGTGCTAAAATATGCAATAGTGTACTTCAAATCTCCTATAACATCAATTCACCTCCAAAATATTATGCCCATGAGGTTGCATTTTTTATTACAAAGAAAACATTGATCTAAGTCGCATTTTGAAGTCGAAAATGAAACACCACAATCCATTGGAAGTACCATGTGAAATTTTTGTATTTACCTGTGGATAGCCGCAATCATTGCACGGATGGCCACCAGGGAAGTCGCAATTTGCGTAAGACTATTCGGGATTTGGTACAGTATCGCCCGAGGTTGTCGTTGGCTATATCACCCATAAATCCGTTTTTCTTCGAATTTTCAATCAAATAACATACCTGTACTCCAATCGTTGCCTTTCCTTTCTCCCTTTGTTGCTTTGCTATGCCTTTTCGTGAAGGAATCGTAACACCTTGCAAGATTCGGGTAGAGGGATGAATGGTGTAGTTACGAAGCTGGGGTTGACGTGAATTGGTGAAGTTTACGGGTAGCGAGTTAAGAGAAGAAGAATCGAAGAGGACATTAATGGTGGAAGTTGAGAGCGTTTGAATGTTTTTCCTAAAGGGAGTGGGAATTCTGAGATGTAAAAAATCATTTGGGTTGTATTTGTGGGCGTGAGAAGCAAAAATTGAGCGGTAGATATTATAACCTTTTAGAGTTTGTTTGGTTGGCGGAATGCTTATTCCACATAATAAGAAGAAAAATGAATGAAAAAAATGTTACAAATGGTTTGAATCCGTCACCGGATGGAATAAATATTCATTGTTAATAATTGAATCATGGAATAAATATTTCTTCATTTTAATAAGAATAGTTATTCCATAATTTTTATATTAACAAGGAATAGTTATGGATTCAAAACAAATAGTTTACCATTGTAACATTTTTAAATTCATTTTTCTTCTTATTTCACGGAATAAATATTCGTCTTATTTTATTTTAATGAAATTTGGCCAACATTTTCCTCTATCCTATATCATCTTCTTCTTTTTTCGATAGCTGCTACATTTTCATTCGACCCTGCCCTGCCCTCCCCTGCATTCTTTTCATTATCTCGTTCTAGATTCCTAGCTTTCTGTCCTTTGTTCTGTTTCTATTTTTCGTTTGATAATGTCTGGTACATCAGCGGGAAGTCCTTCAAGCAGTGTTTGTTTATTGGAGAACTTCGTGGTGGATAAATCGACTTATGCTGAAGTAGAAATCAAAGCCGCTTTCTATCCTAAATTTGAAAATGAGAATTCTGATAAAGAAAAAGTAACTATGCCTTTTCTTTTCTTTTAATGAGTTTTATTTTTTTGCTCCATTCATTTTGTTAGTTTATTGAACATATCACGTTCAGATTAGGGAAAAGATGAAAAAGTCGGTCTCTGATAAGAAGGCTGTTCTGGAGGTAAGAAGTTCCCTTGATGATCTGACATTAATTGTTAAGATTGACATACAACAATTTCTGCTCGATGTTATAATATACTGCCTATTTTTCCCCTTGGAAATGAGTCAATGACTAAAATGCTTGCTCATTCAAAATGAACAACTTTTTTTTTTGTTCTGGAGCATTCACGATGGATCTGTTCGAAATTATTTTACAGCAGACCATTTGCGAAGAACGGAATTAATCAATGGCCACGAATGGTTCATCGCCCAACCCATTTGCTGGGCACTAATTGCAAACGCCCAACCACTGGTTTGGGTGTTCTTATGGGAATGGGTAATTTGGTCCTTTCCAGAGGCGGTGTCACATATTAGCATTGCATGAAAGGGGCAGCCCATTAGTGAATGCTAGAATGAAGATTTACATTTAAACTCTACTTTTAGAATTTGATCATCTTATTCGCTTATGGTGATATATCTAGATATAGATGGATTGTTATAGATTAAACAAAAGAGCTAATTGAAAGGCTAATCCTATATTTATGTACAAACTCCCTATTAGTTGCCCATACAACCAATGTGGGACAACACTTTGCAATTAATATTTTTACCATATAACGTGGTTGCGCTAATCCTGTGATTCCTGCAGGTCACACTCAAACATTCGGGTTCTCTGTTTATGTATGCGGGTAACAAAGGTGGAGCATATGCAAAAAATAGCTTTAGAAATAAGTATGGAATTTACTTAGTTAGCGGGTTTGCTGTTGCATCAAAATATTAGCTTAGTGGAGATGATTCTTTTTATTGTAATGTAGATACACTGCTGTTGGACTCTTTGTTCTTCACCGGACATTTCATGAATCATGGGGATCTGAATCCAAAGCAAAGCAAGCACAGTTCAGTGAGTTTCTTGAGGTACTGCGAGATGATAATTTAAAGTCAACATAGACAAATTTTTTATAATCTCATTTGGACTTACTTTTTGAACCTGTTGCAATCAGAGCCGGTCATGACATTTCGGAC
>CATIWQ010071965.1:0-20577 GCA_949673415.1 Euphorbia schlechtendalii | reverse complement strand
GAAGAAGAAAAGAATTACAATATTTACAATAAAATAAAATAATTCCTAGGTTCACATGTAGAAAGAAATTAAAAAGAAGAAGAGGAGCACGAAATAAGCAGCTCTAGGAACTCAGAGGCTTTACCCTTTTGACGTGAATCCAGTTCGTCGAGTCCGTTTGATCCCCGGGAGCGTTCCTCGTTCGTTTTTGTAGTTATTATGATTTAATGTAGAAAAATAAGTGTTTATTTATCCAAAAAGATAATGAGACTCAGGTTCTAAATTTGTTTTAGACCTGAGAATATCTGAGGATATTTTAAGAAATAGATGAAGAGAAGTTTGATTTTAAGGTGAAGAAATTTTGGATCCAAAAGTGTTTTGGATCTAAGAAAAAAAAAGTTAGAAAA
Source organism: Euphorbia schlechtendalii (assembly GCA_949673415.1). Classification (NCBI taxonomy): domain Eukaryota; kingdom Viridiplantae; phylum Streptophyta; class Magnoliopsida; order Malpighiales; family Euphorbiaceae; genus Euphorbia; species Euphorbia schlechtendalii. The sequence continues at coordinate 20,191 of CATIWQ010071965.1, read as the reverse complement.
AAAGAAAATATTTTTTGTATTTTTTTATCTGAAGAGAACAATTTTTTCTCTGAATTTTCGAGCCCCGTGTACTGAAAAAAAACCCGACTATTTATAGAAAAAAGTCCCGAAAAATCGAAAATAGGGAGTAGATTGGCCAGGCCTCACTAGGAGGCCTAGCGAGGGAAGCCCCCCCAGGGGAGGCCTGGTGAACTAGCCAGAACGTCTGGCGAGTTAGCCAGACAACCTGGCGCAGCTCGCCAAGGACTGGCAAGCCTCGCCAGGGCATGCCGAGGTTCGCCAGGTCGCTGGCGAGCCTCGCCATGCCCCTAGCGAGGTCGGCCAGCCCTCCGGCGAGCCGTACCTCGCCAAGTATAGGCGAGGTGGGCTCCGGGTCTGCCTTCCAGTTGCATTTTTGAAATTTTTTATGTATTTTATATTTTTTTAGTTAGTTTTCTGAATTAAAGTCCTTTCAAATCCAGCAAAGTGGAAGACTCCCATTTGAAGATCGTTGGATGGTCGAAAATCGTGTGATTCGAGGATAAATTTCCCGAAAAGTCATCATCATTGAACGCATGATCTGGTAAAAAAATCCCGTGCTCATAACTGCCCCTCGTGTGATAATTGCTGGTTGCATAACCAGTATTGTCACATGAAAAGAGCGGAGGGATTGAGAATATACCTGACCGGTGCGGCTGGTGACTTCTTATTCCCAATTGGTGATGATATAGGCCTTCCTTTCTAGCGTTGTGTCTTCATGGGGTTATCCGTTTCGTTCTTCAGAATCCCTTGGGTACTTGATGTCCCTTGTGGGTGGGTCGACCGTTTCTTTCTACTGCGTCCCTTTAATGTTTGGTAACCGTTTCCTTCTTCGATTGACAAATGAGACTATTTCAATCTTCAGCCATTGAGATAACCATTTCCTTCTTCGGTTGTGTTTTGTATTTCCTTAATAGGATGTTGACCTGCTTCCTTAGGCTTGAGTGGGCCATCATCTTGCTTGTAGGTTCCTCATGTGGAGGTGGAGTTTCTTGTTTATCGGGGTAGTGTTGCCCTAGTTTGGCATCATCTTTACCTGTAAATGACGTGATGCGAATGTATGCATGATTTTATGCATGAACAATCATATGATGTATATTCGTCTGTTGTTGGTATCGTGGGCTTCGTTCGTTGAAGAGCCTTCTCTCGTGCTGGTGCATGGTTACCCCTATAACTTATCTTGTTAGGGATTCTATGGATGACTCCCTCAAAGCGACGACCATGGGTTCGTTGAATCAGATTCGAGTTCATAGCTTGGATCTGATTTGAGGAAAGCCTAGATGAGTCGTTGATCCCGCGTTATGTCGGCAATGATCTCTTAGAAGCCGTTTTGCTTGAAGTGTTGAAGGTATATGATGCCTTGTACCATTCCGAGGAAGAGATGATAAATTTGATATTTCTTCGGTTCTAATTTCTACATAGATCGCCCTTACCGATTTTCAATCTATCGAACCTCGTCTTAATTTTTGCCTGGACCGCCCTTTCAGGTTTTCAGTCCAGCAAACTCATTTTTCTTTAATTTATTATATTTTCCTTTTTTGGATGTTTACTTGCGACATTCTACCATTAGCATGCAAGCAATCAAGATAAGCATATGCATAAAGATTCAGCCAAAATGACAATTCATTGATGAACTTAACAGGGGTATAAATGTTTCTAATGATTTAACTCCTGCCATCAATTAGCCCTTTCAGGTTTTCTTACCAATGTAGTTCTCTCGATGTCCTAAGTTTTGCTTGAGTCGCCCTTTTCGAGTTTTCAACTCAGCGGACTATTCTTTTATGGTTTGAAAAGAAGCCCTAATTTTTGCTCAACTAACCGAGTGTTAATTGACAGGCTAATTACAAATTTATTCTTTTTTTGTACTGCTTTTTAGAGATTTATTTATTTCACCTATGCGTGATAGCAATTGTGTAAGGTTTGGTAGATTTGGTAGATCAGTCATCGTCCATGTTCACGACTTCATTTGTTATCTCGTTCAGCATTTCTAGCGTATTGGTTGGTGCTTGTGTCACCTTGCTAGCTTGAAGTGTATGTCATGAGTCTTGATCATTGGCGTTTCCTTTGATGGTGCAATGATTGCAAGTAGTAGCGTGTCATGCTTATGAGTTGTTGACATGTTCAACAAACTGGCTCCTTTTTATCTTTAGTGTTGACCTTTGTATGATCCTTTGCTTGATTATTCCATGAATTGTGGTGATCCGTGTGATGGATTTGTTGACATGTTCAAGAATCTGTCTCATTCTTTGTGACATTACACCGGTTGTTCGATTCTATGAATGGTGGTGGTGGAGTTGTTGACGTGTTCAACGATCTGACTCCTTCTTTGTGATGTTGCACCGGTTGTTTGGTCTTGGGAATGGTTGTGGTGGAGTTGTTGACATGTTTCAACAATCTGACTCCTTCTTTGTGATGTTACGCCGGTTGTTTGGTTGTGATGGAGTTTTGACGTGTTTCAATGATTTGACTCCTTCTTTATGATGTTGAACCGGTTGTTTGGACGTATTCAACGATTTGTCTCCTTCTTTGTGACATTGCGTCAGTTATTTGGTCCCAACTCGCTTGGTCGACATTTTTGGACTTATTCTAGCTCCGATCTTTTTTATCTTTGCGCGCTTCATTCTCTTGGTTGAGTCAGTGGACGTTTCATGCTTGGAGATCTTTCCATTGATCTTTCATCCTTATATGATGAGGCAATTGCTATCACGAATTTTCTATGTACATGTATTTATCTCTCACTTTCTCTCAAGAGTCAAATCATTTGAATTTATTATGGGGAATCCATTTATACCCAAATTAATCTCATGAAATGATGTGTCACGTGTGCTAAAAAACATTATGTATATGTTTATGAGAATGCGTGATTTCATTGATAAAATATCAAGTAAATAAACAAAGTTCAATTTATTTAAAGATAATTCAAAAGAAGCCTCGTAGGCAAAGTAGCTGAAAGCTAATTTAATACATAGTTATTCATCACGGGTTAGTGCCCTCCATAAGTGTCCATGGATTCAAAGTGCTCCATCCGTTCCACCTTCTCAAACACTTCTTGATAGCTAGAGAAGCTATCGGATCTGAATTTGTTCTTGTATGGTGGCAGTGCGCCATCCAGCAGCTTTGTTATCATCTCTGGTAGGGTCAAACAAGTCTGCAACCTAACTTGTGTAACCATCCAACGTGTATAGTAGGATTTGAAGTTTTCACCCTGCCTTTGCCTTATAGCCTCCAGATGTTGCATTATCATTTCCATCTGAGAGTTGAAACCATAATGCTCCAGCATAGCTTGAGCGAGGCTATTCCAATTAGTAGCTAAGTCCAGCAAAAGGTGGCTGTACCATTCGTTGATGGGGTAGCCTAAGGTGACGATGAAGAGCTTAGCCATCATTCGATCGCTGACCCTCAATGCTCTCATCACAGTCTGATAATGTGTCAAGTGAGCTCGCGTATCGCCAGATCCTACGTACTTCTCAAACTACGGCTTTGCGAAGTTTGGGGGCAAGCTGTCTTCATCCCTGACCATTGTTTGTGTAGGGTATGTGTTCCTTAGGAGGCCACCGTGAATGGCCAAGAACTGTTGCCATAGTTCTGCCATACCAGGTTGTTGGAGGATGGCATCCCTTGCACTTGGATAAGAGCCATACTGCACCTGGGGATATGCTGCAAAGTGGGGCAGTTGAGGTGCCTAGAACTGTGAGGTGACTAATGTACTCCAGTTAGGAATAGGCTGTTGGATCATTCCTTGGTAGAAAGGCGCCAGTGTGAATGCCGATTGGATAGTTTATCCAAGGAAGAATGGATTCTGGTTTAGCAGACCTTGTCCAACCCCAAACTGATAAAAGGTAGTTTGGGGCACCATATGTGAGGCGGGAGGTCCCCTTTGTTGGATTGACGTTGTTGAGGGTGACCTCCGGGCTGGACACTACATTTTGGGCCCTCCCGACATGTTGGCGAATGAGCGATGCTAGCTGTTTAATGTTGGCAAAAGTTGTCAGGGTAGCTGCAATCTCGGCGCTCACCGACGACTGCTAAGAATTTTGTCCTGTTAGGACCGGGTGATCTTCCCTTGCACCTTCTCCTTGGGGATTGGCCATAGCAGTGCGTTAAACTGAATCTGAGTCTGAACCCGAGTCCTCACTTGAGTTAGTGTATAGAACCCCCTCCAGATTGGCCACAATTGGGGAAATGCGGAACAAGCGGCGAGCTGGCCTCTTCCAAGTCCCTTTGATACACAAGCAGAATATTAGACCGTGCATGTAAGATTCGTGATATGACTCATGATGTGGGTAATGCATGAGATGTTTAATGTTATGGCTGCATTCACAAGGGGTTAGCATGCCATGATGTGAAATAACATGTATGTTAATCCATTTGAAACAAACAAGTTAGTCGTTAGGTAAAGATGAAAACATATGGAAATGAAAATCCAACAATGGGGGTCAGATTTGAGATTTGTACAATGTTGTAACATGAGTGGTGTAAGTGAGTTGACTAAGCTACCTGTGTGGTAATAAGTCAATGGTTTGAGGTTTCATCTTATAACTAGGTCTCATGGGATGAGGAGGTCAAATTGTGACGTACCCTAATGAAATGAACACAACTACCATATGTGGCTATCTAAAGAATGATTTGGTTATTTTTCCTAATTAGGGCGAAGTTTCGGATACCTATGTGGTCATCGCTATTTGAGGGTATGTGGTGATACGTGAATTATTGCCTAGTGTGGGCGAATGATTTAGGTATGAGGCGTATACCCTTGGCGATTTGGTAAGGTAGTGAGTTTGCCTCTTGTGGGCTTAGGTTAGGATTTCGACTAGGATATCCTTTAATGTGGGAAAAAGGTTTTGGGTAGGTATTTGCCCTATTTGGGCTTTTGGTGTGTACAATTGCCCCAGAAGGGTTGTGAGTCGGATGTTGAGTGGACACCTAATGGGTAAAGTGGTGGAAAGGTTATTGCCCCTTGCGGGCCAAGTGCCAGATGTCAAGTGGACATCACGCAGTAACAGGAAGGTATGTTTGCCATGTACAAGCTAATAGCGGGATGTCAAGTGGACATCTCGTTGAAACGGGTAAGTGATGTTCCTAAGTGATTTTATGTTGTCCTAGGGTGATACAATCTATGGTGTCAACTGTGCCTAAGCGTATGTGGTATCATGATGATAACGTGATATGTGCATTTAATATCATGAGTGTGTGCATTCGAGTGTCTGCACAAAAGTTTGTGGTTAGTATGACATTTGTACAAAATTGAAAGTAGTTTACAAGTAGCACATAGCATGCAACGTCATATCTTCCAACCATACAACTCTCGCATGTAGGGTTTTTGGATAGTCTCTATCCTAGGTTTGGTTCATCTTAGTATTGTGAAAATACTAAGGAGCACACCCGCAGAAAAATATAATGCATGATCGCGTTTGTTGGGTAACACCCTAGTGAAAATTCCTATGGGTTATTTACATGAGGTTTATAAATGGGTTGTTGATGTAGAAGGTTCTTGTTGTGCTAAAATGCACTCCAAGCCTCTAACGAGGGAGGTACATGCGATATGGCAACAAGTGCTCCACCCGCTCAAGTACTATCTTTTCTCAGGGAAGCAGATTAGTACAAGAGAAAGCTTCGCGGTAATAAGGGTACTTTATACCTATGGGCTAATCCCTTCAACTGCAATGTGTTATTATGAATATGTCAAAACTAAGAGGAAAAATGGAATAATGTGATTAATAATTTTCGGCACTTATAAAAAATCTAGAACCTTTGAAAAAAACAAGTTTAAGAAAAATTCCCAGCGGAGTCGCCACTGTGAGCGGACGACACAAAGCGGTGGGCCGAGAGCGCGCGATTTCATAAGCGCAGTCCACCGGGGTGTTTGAAAAAGAAGGTGCACCGAGTCGGGGACCCAGGAAAAAAAAGGTTGGAAAGAGAAAAGGGTGAAAACATTTTAGATCGGTTCGAACCCAAATCTACCGTCTCTTAGTGTGGAATCGCCACCTGGATTAGCTCTTTCCAGGAATTAGAGTCTTGTGAGGCTTAACATCCGGGGGATGGCCCACCAAGACACAGAGATTCGGGTTCGGGTTAAGTTGCTTATTTCTTAAGTAATCACCTTATATTACATCTACAGAAAACTGTATTTTCTTAATTACGAATATTCGCGCTTAGGTTGTTTTTAGAGTTAAATCCGTGATTCACGTATTGCGAAATAATAAATCATCCACAAAGCGGTAAGTAAATGCGGAAAGTAAAAGCGAAAAATGAAAATTACAAGGCTTAAAAAATCGGGGGATGCAACCTCCCGCTACCCTATTAATTACATTTTCTGTAAAAATATACGCAATACCCGAAGGAAAATAAATCTTAAGCATACATCTAACTTGCATCCACAAAGGTTAGCACGGAATATGGCACGTATGCTCGATTTTGAATTTAGTGAGGCCCGTGTGGCCTAAAAACAATCAATCATGATAAAGTGTTAGTTATTAAAAAAAACCGTTTGTTTTATTAGCACATTGGTTGATCAATTTTAATTAATTAAAATGATTGCATGGTAAATTGTGAGGTTTGTTATCCGGGAATATATTCTATTCCCTTCGTGGGGGTATGAAGAAGAAAAGAATTACAATATTTACAATAAAATAAAATAATTCCTAGGTTCACATGTAGAAAGAAATTGAAAAGAAGAAGAGGAGCATGAAATAAGCAGCTCTAGGAACTCAGAGGCTTTACCCTTTTGGCGTGAATCCAGTTCGGCGAGTCCGTTCGATCCCAGGAGCTTTCCTCGTTCGTTTTTGTAGTTATTATGATTTAATGTGGAAAAATAAGTGTTTATTTATCCAAAAAGATAATCAGACTCGGGTTCTAAATTTGTTTTAGACCCGAGAATATCTGAGAATATTTTAAGAAATAGATGAAGAGAAGTTTGATTTTAAGATGAAGAAATTTTGGATCCAAGAAAAAAAAAGTTAGAAGAAAAGAAAATATTTTTTGTATTTTTTTATCTGAAGAGAACAATTTTTTGTCTGAATTTTCGAGTCCCATGTACTAAAAAAGACCCGACTATTTATAGAAAAAAGTCCCGAAAAATCCAAAATAGGGAGTAGACTGGTGAAGCCTCGCCAGGGTAAGCCTGGAGAACTCGCCAGAAAGTCTAGCGAGTTCGCCAGACAACTTGGCGAGGCTCGCCAAGGTCTGGCGAGCCTCGCCAGTGTCCTGGTAATGCTCACCAGAATCCTAGCGAGCCTCGTTAGGGTCTGGCGATGCTCGCCAGATCCCTGGCGAAACTCGCTAGGGCATGGCGAGGTTCGCCAGGTCGCTGGCGATCCTCGCCATTTCCCTAGCGAGGTTGTCCAACCATCTGGCGAGGCGTGCCTCGCCAAGTATAGGCGAGGCGGGCTCCAGGTCCGGCTTCTGGTTGAGTTTTCAAAAATTTTTATGTATTTTTATATTTTTTAGTTAGTTTTCTGAATTAAAGTCCTTTTAAATCCAGCGACAAGGAAGACTCCCATTTGAAGATCGTCGGACGGTAAAAAATCATGTGATTCGAGGATAAATTTCTCGAAAAGCCATCATCATTGAACGCGCGAGCTGGTATAAAAATCCCGTGCTCACAACAGGATGTTCCCTAGTGGGCCCGCATGGCTGCGCAGCTAGAAAAATTGCTCACGGGCCGCTAGCATGCTTTGGCACAAGGCCAACGTATGTTGGAGGGTGTCAGGCCCATAAGCGCTACTAGGTAGTGCTCACGTGGGCCTGTAGTGTAAGCACACCTGGTGTAGCTCACAAGCGTGGCTTGCAGAATAAGGAAAGCCCATTAGGGCTTGCTTGTGGTAGCAGCGCACAGCCCGCACAAGCGGGCTGTGCTCGGGTTGAACTTCGTAGAGATGGGGATCTACGCTGCAACCTGTGTGTGATTGGGATATATTGCTAATTAAAGGGAGCTTTTTGCTCCCATCTCACTATAAGCAGTGGACCTCCTCCTCTTTTAATCACTTCAGCTCAACCTTTGCTTCTGAGTTTTGACATCTTTTCTTCACTAACTTTTTACAAGATCCTACATGAGTTTCTCCACATTTGTAAGAATTATCATGAAGGCTTATTCATATTTTGGAAAGAGCCCTCTAGGCTATATTTTCTAGTTATTCTACGAGCAGTCTAGCAGTTGATTGTTAACTAACTAGGGCTTCCTCTACGGGAGGTTTTGGTCGGTTGGGATCCGTGTGGATCAATCATAGAGGCTATCCTAGCTTGGAGGCTTGTGCTAACGGAGTGTCGTCAAAATGTTCTAAGGGAGTGCCACTCCAAAGGGAAAGGCAAGCATCAACTAGTAATGCTCTTAACTTAGAAGGCTCTATCTAAAGTGAGCCTTCTTAGTTTATTTTTCAGGTTGATTTTTAAGCGGTCTAGCAGTTGCTATTCATCAACAGGTTCTTCCTCAATGAGGTTCTGGTCAATAAAGATCCATGTGGATCAATCGTAGATGCTCTCCTAGTTTGGGAGCTCTTGCTAATGAAGTGATGCCGAATTAATCAAAGGGAACACCGCTACCAAAAGAGAGAAAGCACGTATCAACTGGTAATGCTCTAAACCTTAGATTCTAGGTTTCTTTTATAACCTTTATAAACCTAAAAGCATCTCTAGAATGTTTTAACCTAGATTCTATCAATCATGGCATGCTCAGGAGATCCTTAGGATAATATTAAGTTTTTTATAATCCACGTGCTATCTTACATGTTCAACAACTGTCTTCATTAACCAGCAGTGGTATCAGAGCCTACCTTATGCTATACATGATTGATAATAAATGTTAAAATGTGATTTTCTATGAATTGATTAAGTATGATATGCATGACTTAGAGTTCAATTCCTGTTATAGAAAATGATGTGATAACTATATTAAGGTTTTGCTCAAACTTAGTCTAGGTGATTATCATATAAAATTAGCAATGTTTTATCACACATGTAAATGCTTTAATTAAGAGTCGTCCCCTACTTCACTTTATTGAAGAACGAAATCTTTAAATCATAATTATCCATGGTACAACGAATCGAAGTACCCGTGGTAATTTTGGCAAGGATTGGACAGGGTTGCTCATTCACTTTTAGAGGGCCTCTCCTACCTGGAAATCACCATCGGTATTAGATTCAAGTGTACCCAAGGGTTGTTGATTTCTAGTATGGGAATTAGATTCCGCAAATGGTTTTACAAACGTGGTTTAAGTTGTTAAATTAAAACTTATAGACATAGGTGTAAGAATTAAACATGGAGCTTGTTTGATTTGCATGCTATGTGGAGTCTTAGCATAATGGAATGATTATGATATACCAGTCCAGAGCATGTTCCACTAGAGTTAATAACTCCTAATAGCCTGGAATTATTATTTCATAATCATATCCATCATATAAAACCTAGACTAGGGCAAGACCGGTGGCAACAATGAAATCCCTACAACAATATTAAGGCAGTAATAGTCTTCTCGTCATAAGTCATGATACGAACCTTATTAATGGATGTAAGAACATGTACAACATGCTTTCCTTTAAAATGTGTTTGGTGATGAGACTAGATGGGGTTAAAGCCTTAACCAAAGAGGGTTAGTTATCCATATTATTGGAGCTAATGCTAAATTGGAGACACATTTGGGGAGTCGTACAATTAGGTTCACACGTCTCGATAAAGATAACTCAAATGGATTAAAAATTGCAAGAGATGCAAATGGATGGGTTCCAACCATGGTTATCTTGTTGTGACTTGACCTACGATAGTGGGGGTCATGATGAGTGGCTATGGATGCTACCTACTAAGGAAAAGTGATTTAACCAAATTTCCCGAATTTGAATAGAAGGGGCTATTTAAATGTTGAGAAAATAGTAGGAATTATATATTTAATAAAGACCTTATATTAAATACATGTACATATACTAATGTTTAAACAAATTCTATCTTATATCAAGGTTGAATATGATCACTAACGAACATACTTGCATTGATATTGGTCCTCTTGTTGACATAAAATATGATGTTTATAACTTCAATGAGTAGTTTAAAACTGTCAGAGGAGTTCTTCAGAACTACTGCCTAGATTATGTTTTAACTAATCCAAGTCACAAACACCCCGACAAGAATGCTTTTGCATGCGAGATGAATGACTATGAGGAGGACAAGGGAAATATTGAGTTTTTCATAAAACTCATGTTATACCACATGCTTTCAAAGTACACGAAGGGTTGAACCTCGCAACCACTATTCATCTTCTCAAGTTAGTGGAAAATTTAGAGGATGAACTATTCCGTAGTAAATTGAGGGGAGACACCTTAGCAGTAGTGTTTGTCATTAACATATATGACAACTCGAAGAAATTAAGAGAATTGGGAGTTAAGTATAATGAGCAATCTTTGAGGGAAATGATATTAAGGGTGTTTCCCAATAAATATAATTCCCTCAAAAAGATGCTTAAAGAGTGTTCTCCCAACTGTAACCTTGACCTAACTCATGGACTTGCTAGAGTTTTATGAGATTGAGTTTAGAAATAAAATCAAAGACCAAGCTAATGCTTCGGACCTTAAGTTAAAGAAACTAAAAGGTTTAAAAGTCAAGAGAAAGCTCTTGAGGAAGTTAGAATTGAAGAAAGAAAATGTTTCTCATGAAACAACCTCATCGGATAATGATATTTGTGGCTCAAACATCTCTAGATATGTTCATACCAGAGAGTTTCTCTACAGTTCCCTATGAGTTTACTTGGGTATTAAAACTAGTTGTGGTACTCATATTTGTACTTCTGTGTAGGGATTGCGGAATAGTAGGAGGCTTGCAACGTGGGAAATGGACCTAAGAGTTGGAAATGGAGCATGTTCGCCACTTTTCGACTGATAAGTTTAATAACTAATGGTTCCAAGAACTTGTTTGTGAGACTTGGCTACACTTGTTTCGTAAGGCTTATCCTCAAATAATGGTGCCAAAAACTTGTTCACGAAAAATGTAGGCATTGTCAATACCTCTTATCAAATAAAAAAATGATGATAACTACAAGTATACAGTTGCGATGTAGTTTTAAAAGATATCGAACCCACAGGGAAGGAACCAGGTCTAAGGAACAACAAGGAAAGACAAAGTAAAAGAAAATAAAAATAGATTTGAGATTTTTGGAAAGGAAGATTAGAATGAAAAGTTGAGTAAATATAGATGTGGAAGATTAGAGAATCTAAGTATATAGAAACTTCACTACGAACAAGTATAGTAGAGAAAACATACAAGTTCAACAAAGATATTACGACTCACTAAACTAATCTAACAGACTAAGTTCAAAACACTCAGATGTTCAATGATTTGCCATAGAGCAACACATGAAATAACTTTTCTAAACCTAGTGCAAACGAAATAAGACAATTATGAAAACCAGGACAACATCAATACTTTGCTTAGTACGGGTCGCTCTCACATATCCACATTTTGCAAGTTACCATTCCCAAAAAGTTGGCTCACTAAACAGCGTTATATCACAAATCCAGTGATTATGCACTATATTGTTAACCTCGAAACTACTCTTAAAATTAACTCTAATGCATATAACTTGATTAACATAAAAGGCTTAGCATGAAATACGAATTATAACACATAGACATATCATAAACTTCGAAATAGAAAGTATAAGTAGTGAGCAAAGCAAAGTTGTAAGGTATGCAAGTGAAAGCTAAAATTGATCAAACCGTATCCACTCTTTAATGGGAGTCGTCAATTCCCGCAACTCCTGTGTCTACTTTGAATTCGGTCTAGGCCCGTACAGAACCTCCTCTAGGATGATATTCTTTATGAATATCGAAAAAAAGAATATTGAAGAACGAAAACTTTTATTGATAAGTGATTTGCAAGTACACTTATACAACAATAGCTCGAGAATATAGAGAAATCTAGTGATCAAAACAAGGTTTTGAATCACTTAAACATTTTCTCTCTAACACTTATGAACGTAGCGAATCTATCTACACACACACTATATGTGAATCTTTATTTGCACTCTAATGCTACACACATCCAATGCCAAGAAATTGTGATGGAATGGAGCCCTATTTATAGAGTTTGAAGGGTTGCGTCTATCCAAACGGAGGGTTGTGTCCATTGGTGAAAGATTGCATCTCTTCATCATGATTGGTTGAGAAGCTTTGATATAATCCATAATGGATAAGCACCTTTTCATGATTAGTTGACTCCTGATAAGCGTCTATTCGTTGGTAGTTGATGGTGGTTGATCATGCTTATCTGGCAGTTTTTGGTTAAGAAGATAATGCTAGAAAACCATCCAAGTCACGAACGCGATACACATGTCACGATCGCGAATCTTTTCTTGGTAGAATTCTATTTTTGAAGTAAACAAGTCACAACCGTGAATGATTGTCGCGACCGTGAATTGAGTTTTACTCAGAAATCTTCTTGTAATTTCACCGATCTTCGACAGCTTCGATCCGAAGCCAAATCTTTGAGTTCCACGCATCTTTTTGCACCTTTTTCACTCTTTTCTCATAGAATTCCACTTTTGATCATTTCACTCCCAAGATTTACCTAGTATCTGCATTTGTATAAAAAATAACTACATACCACGTGAAATCTTTGATATGAAGTATAAAATGACTTAAATTATAGTGTTTAGTGTGTAAAATTAATACGATAATAAGTGTAATTATACACTTATCACATTTTAATATTGGACATGGTGGAATTTCAATCTCTTGTGGCAATATTGTTTATGGAACTACATTCTTTGAATATAGCTTATATATCCTTGATCTAAAACGTGAATGCCCAATCTATCAAATAAATACCAAAAGTATTAAATAACGTGGTTCTAATCTAACTTATGTCTGGCATTGTCCACTTGGTCACATAAATGAAAAACGCATAACTAGACTTCATTTTAGTGGAGTGCTAGGTTCTTTTATCTTTGAGTCATTTGATACGTGTGAACCTTGTTTATGTGGGAAGATAACTAAGGCGCCTTTCAATAAACCAAATGAAAGGGCACCTAGGCTATTGGAACTAATACATACAAATGTATGTGGACCAATGAGCATCAGTGATAGATATGGTTATCTTTACTCTATCTAAGATTTTAACAGATTTTGATATGTATATTTGATGAAACACAAGTCTAAAGCTTTTTCAGATGTTTAAAGATTACGAGAACGAAGTACAAAACTAGGTTAGCAAGAAAATTAAAGCACTTCACACAGATAGAGGAGGCGAATATTTGAGCCAAGAATTTGACTCATATTTAAGATAGTGTGGAATCATTTCACAACTCACCCCTCCTGGTACACCTTAATGGAATGGCGTGTTTGAATGGAGGAACCGAACCTTGTTAGACATGGTTCGCTCAATTATGAGTCAAGCCTCGCATCTTGTATTTTTTAGGGATACGCTTTAGAGACAGCCACTCGCATAATAAATGTTACTCCTAGCAAGGCAATTGTAGGGACACCATATGAGATATGGAAGGGTTACAAGCCCAATGTATCATACATGAAAGTTTGGGGTTGTGATGCAAATGTTAAGAAATTGACATGTGATAAATTAGAGTTCAAAACTATCAAACTCCAATTTGTGGGTTACCCCAAAGAAACTAAGGATTATTATTTTTTTGATCTGGCTAAAAACAAGGTTTTCATGGTCAGAGGAGTAACTTTCATGGAAATGGAATTTTATGATGATTGAAATAATCTTGAATTTATTGAAGTTCAAAGGCCACAAGGTCCTTCAGCTGAGACACCAATAATAAAAACTGAAATTGCTATGGAAACCAAAATGATAACTCAAATAAATGAGCAAGTCAAATCGGTTGCATAGGAACCTAGAAGGTCTGATAGGGTTCGTCGTTAGCCAAGGAAAATTTATTTGTGATTGATGATGGCATACATGGTCTTGAACCATGAAGAACCAAGGACATATAAGGAGGCTATTGAAAGCCCACACTCAAATTAATTATTAAAAGCCATGGAAGCTAAGATGCAGTCTATTTATGATAATTAAGTTTGGGACTTGGTTAATCCACCTAAAAGTTCTATGGTAATAAATTATAAGTGGTGTTTTAGTTAAAAGCTGATAAGACCTACAAAGGTCGACTGGTTGCAAGAGGTTTCAGGAAAGTTCATGGAATTGATTATTACGAAACCTTCTCACCAGTTGTGATGCTCAAATCTATCAGGATTCTTCTTACCATAATTGCATGGTATGACTATTAGATATGGTAGATGGATGTCAAAACTACCAATCTGTATGGAAAGCTTCTCATGGATGTGTATATGACACAACTTGAGGGTTTTATCAATTTGAAGTATCCTTGTCATGTATGCAAACTTCAAAGATCCATTTATGGATTGAAGCAAGCATCTAGTCTTAGAATCAAAGGTTCAATGAAGCCATAAAAGAATTTGGTTTCATACAGAACCTTGAAAAACCCTGTGTGTACAAGGTAGTGGGAGCGTTCTAACTTTCCTAGTGTTGTATGTTGATTACATCTTAATAAGTAGAGGTGATATTCCAACATTACTTGGTGTCAAGGAGTGGTTAAATAAGTGCTTTTCAATGAAGGATCTTGGAGAAGCTGAAATGATTCTTGGAATCAGGAACTATAAAGATAGACCTAAATGAAGAGAATCCTTAGAAGATTTAAGATGGACAAGGCAAAGAACGGTTTCTTGCCCATGTACCATGGTATAGATCTTAGCAAGGATGACTTTCCCAAAATTAAAGAGGATAGTTAATACATGGATCACGTCCCATATGCTTTGGGTATTGGATCAATCATGTACGCCATGTTATGCACTAGACCTGATGTCGTAATTTCGCTGAGTTTGACTAGCCGGTAGCAATCTTATTCTAGTAAGGAACATTGGACTACGGTCAAAGCTATCCATAGGTATGTTAAAAGAATAAAGGATGTGTTTTTAGTATATGGAGTTTAGGAAGAGCTCATAGTATATGGTGTACTGATGTAAGCTTTGTGTATGACAGAGATGAGAGACGTTCATAATCATGATTCATCTTTCTTCTCAATGGTGGAGCCGTAAGCTAGCGATCGACCAAGCAAACAGCGATTGTTGATTCTACAATGGAGGCTAAGTATGTAGCCACTTGTGAGGTTACTAAGGAAGCTGTCTAGATTAAAAAGTTCATAATTGATTTAGGAGTGGTTCCATCCACCCTCGACCCATTTGATGTCTTCTGTGATAATAATGGGGCCATTGCACAAGCCAAGGAGCCCCAGTCACTCTAAATATCCAAACACATGCCTAGGAGGTTCCACCTAATAAGACTATACATCGACGAGGGTGAAATAACATTACAGTTGGTTGATACTGCTAATAATGTTGGTGATTGTTGACCAAACAGCCTAGCCAGGCAAAGCATGAATGTCATTCAAGGTCTATAGGAATTAGGGAGATGCCTACTTAGATTTAGTGCATGTGGGAGATTGTTAGGTGTGCCTTAGTTCTAGACATGTGTTATTGATATATAATAAACAAAGTTACATTATCTTTTATGTTTTTAACAGTATTAATCTTTTCTATTATATATCTTGTGGTATATTTAGATTAGAGTATCCATTGATATCAAATAACAAATGTCACAGGTTTGTCTTAATCATGGGAATGAATAAGATGATAGGCTTGTATGTTGGTTGACTTACTTGATGAGTAATTCATGAACATAGGTGCATGTTGAGAACATGGGGCTGGACTGATCCACATAGCAAGGTCACGCGGTAGATCTCAATAGTCCTTAGACTTGATTTAACATATTGTTCATATGCAGTTTGTTGTGCTATAGCATATTACTGACAAGTACTTAAATATTGGATTACAAGTATGGATCTGCTCGCTATATTTCATGACCATGTTAGGAATGATGTTAAAGTGATAGGATTGCCATTCGATTTATTAAATTGAATTGAATCACTGGGTACTTGATAAATGAAAGGGATTAAGACTAGTCAAAATGAGTTGTGAACTTATTTGAATTAATCATTTTATTCGAGATCAAGAAATATTATGAATTGCAAAAGAGGATGACAGCACCATGCCTTTGTTCATTATATCGATTCAATAGGCAAATGAATTTGTGAGATAACTATCGGGTTCATTGTCTTTTAAAGACGGCTGTAAACTGTCCTAATTGGGGGTTACAATGGTTAGTTAGGACTCGCTTACAGACTATGAGTTAAGCCCATTACAAACATAAAGACAGATCCAACGGATCGTGTAATAGAACTAGTAAATTGGGATTTCTTGTACATGCAATGTCATAAGGCTTGATGAAGAAATTGATTATGAATTAATTGACATGTTATGTCATTGTAATTGTTTAATTAAAACAATACCAAATATTTGATTTAATTAATGGTATAGCATAATTTATTGGAAGTAACTCATTAAGTTAAATTTATTTGATATTTAATTAAAGGTTTTAGCACATGGTATGTGTTTAATCCATAATTAAACAAATTTATATGGTAAGGATTTAATTAAATAAATTTAGTCATGTTGTATTGAAACTAAATAAATGAATTTATTTAGTATGACAATTTATATTGATTAAATGAATTCTTTTAATTGGTCTATGGGTTGAATTGGAGATTTATAAAATTGACACTTAAAATTTATTTAATGAATTAAATCCATGGTGTTTAATTGTTAATTAAAATTTTAGTGAGGTCAATTTATAAATAAATTTACCCTAATTCTAATTTGCGAATTAGACTATAAATAACCTAATTAAAAGAACAAAAACCTAATTCTAATAATGCACAAAACATGAGCAGCCATGGAAAAAAGGTATTTGCTTTCTTCTTCATGTCTAGCAACGGTTCTGGATTTCATAAGAGTTTGCACGTGACGTTGGAGAAGCTTCCTCTTTGCAAGCTTTGTTACTCCATCTCAAAAGAGACTGTTGGCGAGTCTTTAATTTTATTGTAATATCACCAGTTTGAAACCATTTTAATCATTCTTGAAATAAGATCTTATCACTGATTCGAGAAAATTTAAACCTGTTTTTCACCTTTGAAGTTGACCTTCGATGACAATTTCCTTCAATTGGTATCATGAGCGAAGTTTTTTTCAAGTTGATTCGATGGATTTGGTTCCATAAAGATTCTTGTTCTTGACATGGTTTTTGGAACTTTCTTTACATGGATTTTTGTTATTTTTCCCATGGCTTTTGATAAAATAAAAATTGATTTAATTTTTATTCCTATGAATATGCATGCTTGGGCTTTTGGCTAATAATATTATTATTATTATGTGATTGATTTGATTTATTTAAAATTATAGATTTTAATTTAACAAAAAATAAAGTTTTCCAACTACCATGACTGTCGCCAGATGCCATTGTTTCCATGGCAGGAGTTCCCTTGTAGGAGCTGCTGCCATGGGCATCAAATGCAAGTTGCTGCCTTATGCAACAACGTTGTTGCCTTGGACAACAACTATGGCTATGACAAGCTATCCTAAAACTGCTTACCATTTTGATTCATGATCAGAATTTTCTTTCGGGGTTTTAATTACGTGCTTTGTTTCATTTTTGTTAATAATTCGCTTTTGATAAAAGTGGTGGACTGAATCGTTTCATTAATATTAAATTTTTTTGGTTATTTCATTGGTTTAGTGCCATGGGTTGCAAGGCTTGAAAATTTGATAAATTTGATGATTGGAACTCTTATAGAATTTTATTGATAGAAATCCAAGGCTAAAAGTTGATTGGATTTGGTTATGGAAAAATTCTTTTAATTAATTTTAAAAATTAGCTTACATATTTTATGTTATAGGTTTTAGGCTAAAACTTTATATAAATTAAATATGTTATATGAGAAATTCACCCAATTGATTGTAGTTCCAATATACAATTGGGTACATTAAGGTTAGAAATTATGATTCCCTTAATTCAAATGGTAGCAAAATTGATAATTTTATGATATGTCTTAAAGATATAAGGGCCTTCATAGGCTTGAGATCATAATTGGCTAAATTAATTATAACATAATAATAAACTTCATTTCATAAGTTTTTTGTTTTGTAAATTACAACACCCAAATTTTCCTAATATTAACAAATAAATTAATCTATCAAATATTGAGTCGTTTAAACTATATTCTGGATTCACACATGTGCCACTCATTAAGGCACAATGTACTTTATGCTCAGCAGGGTGCATTGTGTTGTTGGTGGACTGCGCAAGGTTTATATACTTTGGTATGGCTTGCATGTGAAATGACAGTTTGATTCTACAGGTTATCGTTCTAACTCAATTAGGCCCAAGAACATAGATAAGTAAAGTATCAATACGCCCATAAACCAAGAGTCCTTTTTGAAAGGATTGGATAGTTTATCTTACCAAACACATAATAATGGGTTGTCATTTGGGCTCAGTCTGACTTCTTATTGGAGGGTTATGGATCTTGGAATAAAGCTAAAATTCAACACACCGTGAAATTAATTTTGGATTGATTAATTTTTTAACTTTGAGTGTGATAAGTGTATAATTACACTTATTATCATATTAATTTTATACACTAAACAATATATTTTAAGTCATTTTTATACTTCATATAAAAGATTTCACGTGGTATGTAGTTGTTTTTTATGCAAATGCAGATACTAGGTAAATCTTGGGAGAGAAATGATCTAAAGTGGAATTCTATGAAAAAAGAGTGAAAAAGGTGCAAAAAGATGCATGGAACTTAAAGATTTGGGTTCGAATCGAAGCTGTCAAAGATAGGTGAAGTTACAAGGAGAATTCTAAAGAAAAATGCAATTCACGATTGCGACAATCATTCGCGTTCGCGACTTGTTATTCTTCAAAAATAGAAATCTGCCAATCAAAGATTTATGATCGTGACTTGTATATCACTATCACGACCTGGATAGTTTTCTGGTTTAATCTTCTTAACTACCAACTGCAAAATAAGGACGATCAACCGTCATCAACCGCCATCAACTACCAACGAATAGACACCTATCAGAAATCAACCAATCATGAAAAGGTGCCTATCGATTGTGGATTAGATTGAAGCTTCTCAACCAATCATAGTGAAGTGATGCAATCATTCAGCAATGGACATGACTCTTTGTATGGATAGACGCAACCCTTTGAACTCTATGAATAGGGCTCCAAACCTTACAATTTCATGCAAGTCAACCAGAGGGAAAACATTAGAGTGTATGAGAGAGATATAGTGTGTGTATAGATAGAGAATTCGTTACATTCATAAGTGTTAGTGATAAAATGTTTAAGTGATTCGAATCCTTGTTTCTATCACTAGATTTCTCTATATTCTCTAGTGATTGTTGTATAAGTGTACCTGCAAATCACTTATCAATAAAAGTTTTTGTTCTTCAATATTTGTTTGTTCGATATTCATAAAGAATAGCATCCTAGCGGAGGTTTTGTACTGGCCGAGACCGAATTCAAAGAAGAAGCAGGAATTGCGGGAGTTGACGACTCCCATTGAAGAGTGGATATAGTTTGATCAACTTTAGCTTTCACTTGCATACCTTACAACTTTGCTTTACTTTCTACCTATACTTTCTTTTTCAAAGTTTATGATATGTCTATGTGTCATCATGCGTATTTAGTGTCAAGTCTTTTATATTAATCAAGTTATATGCATTGGAGTTAATTTTAAGAGTAGTTTCGGGGTTAACAATATCGTGTATAATCCCTAGATCTGTGATATAATGCTATTTAGTGAGCTAACATTTTTGGAATGGTAACTTGCTAAATGTGGCTATGTGAGAAAGACCCATACAAAGCATAGTATTGACGTTGCCAGGTTTATATAATTATCTTAATTCATTTGAGCTAGGTTTAGAAAAGTTATTTCATGTGTTGCCTAGTAGCGAATAATTGAACATCTGGTTATTTTGAACCGAGTATGTTAGATTAGTTTAGTGAATCGTAACATCTTTGTTGAACTTGCATGTTTTCTCTACTATCCTTATTTCTTTGGGAAAATCTATATAATTAGATTCTCTAATCTTTCATATCTATATTTACTCATTCTTCATTCTAACCCTCCTATCCAAAATATCAAATCTATTTTATTTTCTTTATTCTATCTTCCTTGTTGATCTTTAGACTTGGTTCCTTCCCTGTGGGTTCGATATCTTTTAAAACTACATCGCAACTGTATACTTG
>CATIWQ010071930.1:0-31738 GCA_949673415.1 Euphorbia schlechtendalii | reverse complement strand
CTTATCCCGGACCCGAATCTCTGTGTCTTGGTGGGCCATCCCCCGGACGTTAAGCCTCACAGGACTCTAATTCCTGGAAAGAGCTAATCCAGGTGGCGACTCCACACTGAGAGACGGCGGATTCGGGTTCGAACCGATCTTAAACGTTTTTGCCTTTTTCTCTTTTTAACCTTTTTTCCGGGTCCCAGACTCGGTGCTTTCCTTCATCTGTTTTCAAAACACCCTGGTGGACCGTGCCTATGAACCTCGCGCGCTCTCGGCCCACCGCTCCGTGTCGCCCCCTCACACTTTCTCTTCAACAAATTGTCACTTTTATAGACTTCTTTCAACTTGTAGTGATACCTGGCGCTTGCACAACACAAGATGAAACTGAACGTTGAGATTAACATTGGTTTAACTAACATAGTAAAAAGGTGAGTTTTATTTTCAGATAGTTCCATTTCAAATATGCCCTTTGGATAAAGTGGTTTTTTGATTTTTAACCGTGTAATAGAATCTCATAGCGTTACTTTAAAATATAAATGATGTTATATACTTGTTACCTTGTTTGGCTGAGTTGAGACTTAATTTTCAACATTGGCCAAAGTTCTTGATTTTTCTTCATATGGGGTTCACCATTCCAGTTCCTCCTTAGCCAATGGTTTGGTGAATATGTCAGCTCGCTGTGCTTTTAAAGGAACATACTCTAACTTGACATCTTCCCTTAGCACATGATCCCTTGTTAAGTGATGTCTTCTATTGACATGCTTCATCCTTCCACGTTGAACTAGATTCTTGGATAGGTCAATTGCATTTTTGTTATCACACATAACTTCAAGACATTTTGACTTTATACCATAATCCTCTAGTTACTACTTAATCCGTAGCAATTATGCTACATAACTTCCTACGGCCATGTACTCAGCTTGAGTTGTACTCACCGCAACAAAAGTTTGCTTCTTGCTATAACATGAGACAAGGCATTCTCTAAGGAACTGACATCCTCCCGTGGTGCTTTTCCAATCGAGTTTATCTCTAGCATAGTCAGCATTTATGAATTCTCTAGGAGTGAAATATGAGTTGTTAGGATAACACAGACCTGCATCAAGAGAACCTTGCAAGTACCACAAAATTCTCTTAACAGTTGGTAAGTAAGATTCTCTTGGGTTAGCTTGATAACGTGCACAATAGCACACAAAATATTGAATATCAAGCCTACTAGTAGTTAAGTAAAGGAGAGAACTAATAATACCTCTATAGAACTTTCTATCTATAGGCTTAGCAGCTTCGTCCTTACTCAAGATTGTGTTAGTGGCCACGGAAGTGGACATTGGCTTCGAATGCTCCATATCAAACTTCTTCAGGATTTCTTTGGCATACTTTGCTCGACTGATGAAGATTCCATCTTCAATTTGCTTGATTTGAAGTCCAAGGAAAAAGTTGAGCTCTCCTATCATTGACATTTCAAATTAGCTCTTCATCTGCTTGCTGAACTCCTTACACAACTTCTCATCAGTTGCTCCAAAAATGATATCATGCACATAAATGTGGACAAGCAACACATCTTCTTCTTTCACCGAATAAACATAATCGTATCTGCTTTCCCTCTTTCATAGCCTTTACTGATAAGGAAATTAGTCAGCCTCTCATAAAGCTCTTGGAGCTTACTTCAATCCATAGAGAGCTTTCTTCAGTTTAAAGACATGCTCAGGATTCTTTGGATCTTCAAAGCCTGGAGGTTGACGAACATAAACTTCCTCTTGAATGAAGCCATTTAGGAATTCACTTTTAACATCCATTTGAAACAATTTAAAGTTCATATGATATGCAAAAGCATGTAGGATTCTTATTGCTTCAAGCTGAGCTACAGGAGCATAAGTTTTATCATAATCTATGCCTTCTTGCTGATTGTAATCTTGAGCAACAAACTTGACCTTATATCTGAAAACAACACCATCATCATCAAGTTTGTTCAAGAAAATCCATTTGGTGCCGATGATTTTGGAACTAAATCCCAAACATCATTGCGTTCGAACTAATCCAACTCCTCTTGCATCACGATCATATAATAATCATCTCCTTCTGCATCTTCGAATTTCTTGGGTTCAATCAATGAGATGAGAGCTGGATGGCTCATCATTCTGTTGAGCTGACCTTGCATCATGATAGGATTATGAACATCATCAAGAATACTTTCAAGAGGGTGATTGCGATGAGTCCTAATCTCTTTTGTAGTACTGAATCTACAGCGGGATTCGTCAGCTTTAATTTCCTCAGCTTCAGGTTCTTGTGCTAGGTTAGGAAGCATAGAGAGTGGCATGCTGAGTTGATTTGCGGACTAGTTTACTCCTTCATCTTCATCAGATGGTCGTCTATCTGCATTGTAAGTTTCATTAAAATCTACATGCATAGACTCTTTTAATAAGCCAATCCATTTAACATATATTCTATATGCCCTGCTCTTAGTTGAGTAACCTAGAAAGATACCTTCATCAACCTTTATATCAAACTTCCCTAGCTGCTCATTGGTGTTTAAAATGAAGCACCTACAACTAAATGATCTGAGATGACCAATCTTAGACTTACGCCCTAGCCAAAGTTCATAGTGTGTCTTTTGAGAACTGGGTGAATTAAAACCCGATTCAAGATATAACAGGCTGTGTTAATAGCTTCTCCCCAAAAGTACTTTGGTAGATTATTATCACTCAGTATGGATTCAGCCATTTCAAATATTATTTTGTTCTTCCTTTCGACAACCCCATTTTGTTGAGGAGTATAAGGAGTAAAAAAGTTATGGTCAGTACCATGCGCTGAACAATATTCTTCGAAATGAAAGTTCTCGAATTCACGTCCATATTCACTTTGAATTCTACTGGTTTGAGTTCCTATTTCATTCATTATCCGATTACTGAGTTTGACAAAAGACTCAAAGGTTTCATCTTTGCTACTTAGCAAGACTGCCTAAGTGAATCTCGTGAAGTCATCCACAACCACCAATGGGAATCTTTTTCCACCCATGCTTGTAGGTTAAATAGGACCAAATAGATGTAGGGGGAGGAGCTCCAACGGTCTCTTAGTTACTACATTGTTTATTAACCTAAACGAATTCTTAACTTGCTTACCTAGCTGGCAAGCTGAGCAAAGTCTATCTTTCTCAAAGCTGATACTGAGTAAACACACAAATAGTTACTTTTTGGCTAGTTTTGATAGAATGCTCATATTTATATGACCCAAACTTCTATACCAAAGCCACAAATTATCCTCAGATACAAGATAAATATTAGTGGAGCCCAAGGATAAATCGATCACATACACATTGTTAATTTTTGGAGCAAAGAGTATTGTTGAGTCAGTCTTACAGTCAGTTACTGAGTAACCTATTGAGTTAAATGTAACCTTCCTACCTTTATCACAAAGCTAGGCTACGCTTAGCAAGTTAAACTTAAGTCCTTTGACTAGAGAAACCACTTCAATTTAAGGAGAAATAACTACTATGCCACATCCAACAATCTTCCCTTTTTGGTTGTCTCCAAAACTAACACTTCTGTTCCTTTTACGCTCCAATGAGAAGAACTGGCTTTCATCTCCTGTCATATGTCTAGAGCATCTATTATCAAAATACCAATTCTAGTGTCATCAATAGATCTTAGGCTCACCTATAAAACAATTACATTTTCTTAGGTACCCATGTCGTTAAGCTAGGTCCTCCCTTATTAGAAGTGTTTAGGTTAGTCCAGTCATACTCATCATAATAACCATTTTTATGCTGACATATTACTGTGGCATGTCAAACTTTCCCATAAAAACCACACACCGTTTTTGCTTTAGGCTTGCTCACTTTCTTCTTTTTAGAGGAATTCTTCCTCCTAGAATTGTGAGTTCGGCTACTCGAAGATGGACTGTTGGCTGGAGGAGGAACCCTTTTCTCCTTTAAAGTTATTATCTTAGCAGTCAACTCATCTAATTTCTTAGTGAGCTTGATGTTTTGACATTCGTGATATTCAACTTTTTCTTGAAGAAAGCGGATATCAAGAGATAAGGATGCAAAATATCTTCCTGATCTTCACTTCTCTAACTAGCTCTTTGATGTTTTTGACAGACTTATTAGTCAGCTTCATTACATCAAAGAGTACTTGGGAAAATTTTCTATTAATAAAGTGATTTCCAAATATACCTCAACTTGTAAGTTTTTCTCGTTATTACGCTCAGCTTTAGGGTCAGCAGCAGATGCATTTCTATTGGAAGCAAATTTTGAGCTATTGCCCCTTTCATTCTCAATTGCCATCAAGCAGAGGTTGGCTGTATCTGTAGCCTCTTCATTCGATGATGAAGATTCGTCTGAATCGCTCCAGGTGGTAGCAAGTGCCTCATTTTTCTTGGGGAGCCTCTTCTTGAATCTATCCTCTTTGGATTTAGGATAGGATGACTGAATATGACCCTTCTCGCCGTAGCCAAATCATCTTATATATTTGCTCTTCTCCTTTCTTGGTCCTTACTTAGCTCCACGTCGGTGCTGAGTTGGCTTTGTTCTGCTGGGAAATTTTTCTTAGAGAACTTTCCATCCTTCTTCATGAAGTGTGTGAATCGCCATGTTAGAAGTGCCATTTGCTCATCCGAATTGCTGTTGGTGGATTCATTTGATGAGTCAGCTTTTAGGGTAATGGCTCTGCCCTCTTTCTCCTTGCCTTTACTCCTTTTGGAGTCATCATTATATTTTCTCAAGGATATCTCCTGAGTCAGCAAGGTGCCTATCAGCTCATCATAGCTGTAGGTCTTAAGATCACGAGCCTCTTTGATCATGCTCTTCTTGGCATCCCACTCAACAGTGAGAACATAGAGAATCTTCTCCACCATCTCTTCTTCGATGAACTCCTTACCTAATCTTTTAAGTTCAACAATGATATTAATGAACTTGGTATTCATGGATTGAATACCCTCGCTGGCACCCATCTAGAATAGCTCATACTCTCTGAGCATGAGGTTTATCTAGGACTCTTTGACCTTGTCAGTCCCCTTAGCTTTCTTTAGATTTTTTAAGTTATCTCACAGCCCAAGACCTTGTTAAACTTCGTAAGATCTGGTGCATAATGTAAGTAATTGATGGCTGCGACATTCTCCTTGAGAAGCCTTAGGTTAGCATCGTTATAGTCTTCTAGATCAACTGGGACTCGCTCCCATTCCTCACAATTATGGGTTCTAGGACCAAGTTCAATAGCTAACCATGCTTGCATGCTTCGAGATTGTATAAAGTTTTTCATGCTATTTTTCCAAAATGTATAATGTTGGCCATCAAAGAGAGGATGCATGGTTACAAACATTATTTCTTTAAGGAGTGTAGTCTGGCCAGAGCCAGAAGAAATGTTTATATAAGCCATAGGGATCTTTAACCCAAAGATGATGAATCTTAAAGTTGAGCACTTTCTCTGATATCACTTGGCGACTCTGCTGGGAGAGCTTAACTTTTTCCTTAGACTGCAAATCAAGCAAAGTGAAGATGAAATCTTCATCAGTCAAGCAAAGTATGCCAAAGAAGTCCTGAAGAAGTTTGATATGGAGTATTCAAAGCCAATATCTACTCTCATGGCCACTGATACAATTTTGAGTAAGGATGAAGCTAGTAAGCCTATAAATAGTAAGTTCTATAGAGGTATCATTGGTTCCATCCTTTACTTAACTTTTAGTAAGCCTGATATTCAATATTGAGTGTGCTATTGCGCATGTTATCAAGCTGACCCTCGAGACTCTTAGCAACTATTTAGAGAATTCTTCGGTACTTGCAAGGTTCTATTGATGTAGGTTTGTGGTATCCTAACAGCTCGAATTTCACTCTTAGAGGATTCACAAATGCTGACTATGGCAGATTCAAGCTCGATAGAAAAGCACCATAGGAGGATGCCATTTCTTAGGAGAATTCCTTATCTCGTGGTATAGCAAGAAGCAAACTTCTGTTGCAATCAGTACAACTGAAGCTGAGTACATGGTGGTAGGAAGTTTTGTAGCATAACTGCTATGTATTAAGAAGCAATTGGAGGATTATGGTATGAAGTCTGAATACCTTGAAGTTATGTGTGATAACAAGAGTGCAATTGACCTATCCAAGAATCCAGTTCAACATGGCAGGATGAAGCATATCAATATAAGACATCACTTCATAAGGGATCATGTGCTAAGGGGAGATGTCAAATTGAAGTATGTTCCTTCAGAAAAATAGCGAGATGACATATTCACCAAACCATTAGCAAAGAGAAGTTCAATGTTCTTAGGCAGCTAATTAGAATGGTGAACCCCATGTGAAGAAAATTTTATGAAATTTGGCTAAGTGTTGAAAATTAAGTCTCAACTCAGCTGAACAAGGTAACAAGTATTTAACACCGTTTACATTTTAAAGTAATGCTATGCAATTAAGTTTGGCAGTTAAATCTCAAAAGCTACTTTATCCACCGCATACAGTATAGACAAGAAGTGCACCTGTTGGTATAAATGCTGATTAACAGGGCCAGACACCCATACAGACAATGCCTTGGTTCAATGGAGCTCCATACTTTTGAAAGTCTATTCTACATGGCTGCGAGACTAGAATGGTTTTTTAGGGAGTTGGGGCAGTAGATCAACATGGTGGGATCAGGCATGGCATCAGACCAAGCGTTAAGAATGATCACTAAAGCCAATCCTAGCAAGGCCCCATCCACGAAAAGTACAACAAAAAGGGGAATCATTCAAGGAACACCCGCGGGTTCGCTGATAAGTGTATAGTTACACTTATTATCTTGATATTTTTCCTCATAAAATGATGTGGTTTAGAGTCATTTTATACTTCATATAAAAGATTTCACGTGGTATGTAGTTGTTTGTAATGCAAGTGCAGAAACTAGGTGAATCTTGGGAGTGAAATGATTAAAGATGGAATTCTATGCAAAAAGAGTGTAAAAGGTGTAAAAAGATGCATGGAATGCAAGGAATCGGCTTAGGATTGAAGTTGTCAAAGATCAGTAAAGTTATAAAGAAGAATCATGAAGAAAAGCATAAGTCACGACCATGTCACGATCGTGATTCCTACTCGCAATTGGCTAAGTCATGCTCACAACTATCTATTGCGATCGTGACTTATCATTCTTCACAAGCAGTAAGTTACCAACTTACATTCATGATCGTGACTTGTATGTCATGATTGCGAGTCATGACGAGTTGATAAACTCTTCTCAAGTTCCAACCACCGGATAAGAACGATCAACCACCATCAACTGTCAAACGAAAAGACACCTTTTGGAGACAATGCATCCACAAAAAGGTGCCTTTCCATTAAAGATAAGGTTGAAATCTTGCATCTAATTAAATGAAAATGATGCAATTCTTCACCAATGGACATGACTATTCGTTTGGGTAAATGCAACCTTTCACACTCTATAAATAGAGGTTCAAATCAACCATTTTGTGCATGATGTGTAGTGCATCGATGGTGTTATAAGCGGTAGCAATAGAAAGAGAGTTAAAGTTATATAGATTTCTCTAAGTTCAAAGTGTTAGAGAGAAAAATGTATAAGTTATTCGATTCTTATTTCAATCACTAGATTTCTCCACAAATTCGAGCGATTGTTATATGAGTATAATTGCAAAGCACTTATGAATAAAAGTTTCTATTCTTCAACATTCATTTGTTCAATATTCACAAGGAATAGCATCCTAGTGGAGGTTCTGTATGAGTCAAGACCGAATTCAAAGTAGACGCAGGAATTGCGGGAATTGACGACTCCCATCAAAGAGTGGATAAAGTTTGATCAACTTTAGCTTTCCCTTGCATACCTTAAAAACTTTACTTTATTTTCTACTTATACTTTCTAATTTGAAGTTTATGATATGTCTATGTGTCATAACGAGTATTTCATGTTGCGTCACTTGTATTAATAAAGTTATATGCTTTCAAGTTGACTTTAAGAGTAGTTTCGGGGTTAACAAGATTGTGTATAGTCACTGGATCTGTGATTAAAATGTTGTTTAGTGAGCCAACATTTTTGGAGTGGTAACTTGCTAAATATGGCTATGTGAGAGCAATCTGTACTAAGCATAGTATTATTGTTATCCAGGTTTTTATAAGTGTCATAATTCGTTTACCCTAGATTTAGAAAAGTCATTTCATGTGTTGCTCTGTGGTCAATTATAGGATATTTGGGCGTCTAAAACCGAGTTTGTTGAAGTTATATAGTGCACTAAACATTCTTGATTATTTTGCATATTTTACTCTACTATACTTGTTCTTAGGGAATATCTATATATTTGCATCTAATATGTTCATGCATCTATCCATTCATCCGTCTACAATTTATAACTTTCAACTTATTTTGTTTTCTTTTGTTCTGTAACTCTAGTTGATCCTAAGAACCGAATTCCATCCCTGTGGGATCAATATCTTTTAAAACTACATCGCAACTGTATACTTGTAGTTATCATCATTTTTCTATTTGATAAACGGTACTGACAACACCTATTCATATTTAGAAATTTTATATTATCAGTAGAAAAGTGGCGAACATTCACCCGAGGGAGGAGAAACGTTGGTCGAGGTCAAAGGAGAGCCAGCCCTTAAGAAAGGGAGAGTGGCCATCTAGTGTGAAAGCGAGGCCTTAGAGGAATTCATAATGGTGATTGGTTGTAGTAGCAGCTCAGGCCAAGCCATAGCCTCGACTAGAAGAGGGGCAAAGGGCCTTGGGAATCCCCGGACCGACGTTGTGCTCATACTCCTAGGTTAATTTATGTGGGTTGCTAGTTTTTGAAGATAGTAACACACCCTTCTTTCACTTGGTAAAATTTAACTCTTATGCGAACCCAGGGTCTCTCTGATGAGAAGCTAGCTACCTTCTTCTCTTGTTCATTAACAGGTACGTCCTGTGAGTGGTATATGAACCAGCCAAAGGTAATCAAGAAATATTGGAAAGCATATCTAGGGCCTTCAAATGAGACTTTGCGCATGAAGAGAAGTGGCCCATGGAATTTAGGGGAACTTTCAACATGTCAATAAGAGGAGATGAGCCCTTCTAGGAATATGCCCACCGGTGGACGACGATACAAGTAATGATTAAGAGGAAGCCTTTTGAAGCAATCCTAGTAAGATTGATGATCGAGGGAGCCTGTCCAGAATACCAAAACCACCTCACTACCCACCGCTTCACAACTTTTGAAGAGCTGCTTCGTAGGGGCCACAAGCTAGATTAGATACTCCGCGAGGATGGAGATGAAGTCCATATGGTGGGAATTGGGATACCTACCGACCACATTTTCAAGATGATCTTGCAATCCAACCGTATGATAAGTTTCGTGGGATCAAGCACCGAGAACTCAGGTAAAACTCTTGAGCCATTCAACCTATTCGACTCTCCCGCTGAGATAGAAGAAATGAGTAAGGTGGCCAACATCCAATATGTGGGTCCAATAGACCTAGATGCTTACGTACTCCGATTAACCTGGATGAATACCAGCTTTTAAAGCCCAAAAAGGATTGAGAGGAGGCTCAATATCCATGGCAGACACCCATGAAAATCAGGGTTATTGAGAATGGGATCCTATGGATCACTCGTAGTGTGAAGGTGTTCAAATCAAAAAATTCAGTTCAGTTACAGGACTTGGCAGCCTAAGAGATCATTAGAGATTCAGTTGAGTAACCACTCCCCCTTGTCGTGGAAGAAGATAATCTAGATATTGAACCTTTAGTGAACTAACTAAAGGGAACACAGACCAAGTACAACATCTGGCAGTTGTGGCGCTTCTCAATTGACTATTGGAAGTGATTAATCCAGAAACTAGTGGAGATGGATGCGACTCCAACCACGTCCGTCATAGAGATGTGTCCAGCAATCGGATAAGGCATCTTGGATAAGAAGTTCCCCACCATCTCCTTTGATTACTCAGATCTTCCCCCTGAGAACAGAAACCACAACCGAGCACTCTTCATCAGAGTGAACATACTGGATAGGTGTATCCCATATTTCATGGTTGATGATGGCTGTGCCCTTTGAAAGTTCTCCCACATCTAGGGATGAATGAAAGCATGCTGGAGAGGTCTGATATAGTGATCCGGGCTTTATGATGACTCTAGAAGGGGAATAGTGGGTACCTATACTGCGAAAGTGATGGTTAATGATGTGGCTTCAAAAGTTAAGTTCACTGTACTTGACATCTCGGTCTCGTACTCCTTGCTCTTGGGAAGGCCTTGGATACATGCTTTTGAGGCTGTCCCGTCAACCCTCCATTAGAAGATTAAACTGATACATCGAGGGTCACCAATGACTATTGAGGCCGACAAGGAGTCTATTATGGCGATAGCGGCCTTTGCCGAGGAGGAATTGTGTGGACTTAGGATTGCCACATTAACTGATGGAAAGAAGAAAGGGCAGATCTCGATTGCATATCACCACTTCTCTCAAGGTCTTAAGCAGATCATGAACCGCTAGGGATATGTACTTGGCAAAGGCCTCGGGAAGTACAACCAGGGCGTAGCTGAAGCCGTTAACCCAATCCCGTTAGTGCTGAAATTTATTTTGGCTTCACTCTCAAAAGCAAGATCTACAAGCACAAGAAGCCTCTCTTTTGTAACATGGTGAGCGTATGTGAAATAGAGGGGAAAAAGCAGTATAGGGGTGAGGCTGAACCTTTGATCACGAACGGTGAAGAAGTCCCCGGTTTTGAGATCTTTAATGATGTGTTTGATTTTGAGAATGATCTCCTCATCACTAGTAGATGAAGCTCCAACCCATGGAGGTAAAAGACCCAACTCCTACTCTGCAGTCCATCTAAGACCACAGCAACACTCCTGAGGCGCCCCTCACTGAAGAAGCCCCTCCGCCTGTGGAGGAGGAAATAGATGATGTAATCTTTGACTTATCAAACATTTATGATGTAAACAACTCAACCTATGCGGTATTTAATACAATGAATCTAAACTTTGCTTACTTGTGTGATGTTTGGCCAGATGGAAACATACATTTTCCTGAACATACACATAACGGTTTTAGCATACATGATGTATCATTACATGAAATCAACCTAGGTACAAACGAATCACCAAAAATGGTGACTATTTCTAAAGATTTGATTCCTGAGGAGAAAAAAGAAATAACTCGGGTACTTAAACAACACGTGGTCGCATACGCTTGGTCATATGAAGACATGTCAGGGGTTGACAGGGAAATCGTGGAGCACTGAATCCCCAACGACCCGCAATTCAAGCTAGTGAAGTAGAAGCAACGAAGACTATGACCTGAGTGGGTAAAGAAAGTCAAAGTAGAGGTAGCCAAGCAGATTGAGACCAAATTCTTAGAAGTGGTTGAATATCTGACTTGACTGGCTAACGTCGTCCTGATGGCAAAGAAGGATGGGAAAGTTCGAGTATGCGTGGACTTCCAAGACTTGAATAGGGCTTCATCGAATGATGACTTTCCGTTAACTCACATAGATGTCTTAGTGGACATTGCTGCAAGGGCTGCTAGGTACTCCTTCATGGATGGTTTCTCAGGATACAATCAAATCCTTATGGCCATAGAAGATAAGATCAAGACTGCCTTTATTATGAAGTGGGGAGTTTTTCGCTACAAGGTGATGCCTTTCGGGTTGAAGAATACTGGGGCAACTTACTAGAGAGCCGCTACTACCCTATTGCATGACCTGATACATAAGGAGGTTGAGGTCTATGTGGATGACATGTTAGTGAAATCAAACACTAGAGAGGAACATCCCATGGTACTAAACAGGTTTCTAACTTGAATCGAGAAGTACAATCTCCGCCTAAATCCCAAAAAGTGCATGTTTGGAGTGACGTCGGGGAAACTTCTTGGCCATATAGTCAGCCAACGGGGAATTGAGATAGATCCGGATAAGAGCAATGCCATTAGGAGCATGCCGATTCCTAGAACGGAAAGGAAGTAAGATCTTTTCTAGGATCTCTCCAATACGTTAGTAGTTTCATCGCTCGACTCACTACCATCTGCGAACCTATCTTCAAGTTACTAAGGAAGCAACAGCCGATTGTGTGGAATGAATAATGTTAGATTGCATTCGACAAGATCAAGCAATATTTAGTCAGTCCATCGATATTGCAACCTCCAGTTTTAGGGAAACCCCTGATCCTTTACTTAGCTATCGAAGAATCTTCCGTGGGAGCAATGTTGGTACAAGAGCATGAAGATCGATAGGAACATGCTGTATTCTATCTGAGTAAGAAGTTGCTAGAACATGAGTCCAAGTACACGTTGGTAGAGAAGACTTGCGCAGCCATGGTATGGCTCACCAAGAAGTTGCACCATTATTTCCAATCTTACAAGGTGGAGGTAGTAGCGAAGTTCAATCCGATGAAGTATCTTTGTCACTCACCTAGCCTTGCAGGTACACTCTCAAGGTGGCTGCTACTATTATCTAAATTCGACATCACGTATGTAACTTGGAAGGTCATCAAGGGATAGGCCATGGCCGAGTTTCTCGTAAACCAACC
The DNA here is from genome assembly GCA_949673415.1 of Euphorbia schlechtendalii. Classification (NCBI taxonomy): domain Eukaryota; kingdom Viridiplantae; phylum Streptophyta; class Magnoliopsida; order Malpighiales; family Euphorbiaceae; genus Euphorbia; species Euphorbia schlechtendalii. Next base: position 19,284 of record CATIWQ010071930.1, on the reverse strand, counting down.
TTTAGACTTTGACTATGTCGAAGACCTCGAATTCCTAGATGAATAGTTAACTGTGGTGGAAGAATTACAACAAAGGTGGACAATGTACTTCGATGGTGCGATGAACCAGAATGGGGCATGCCTACGAGTGGTATTAATAACCCCACACAACAAGGTCATACCGTTATCTAAAAGGCTCGAGTTCCATGTCACCAATAATGGTGCTGAATACGAGGCATGCTTGTTCGGGCTCGAAACACTGCGAAAGGTCAAGGTGAGGAGAGTCTTTATCATAGGGGACTCAGTATTTGTCATCAACCATGTCATCAAAGATTGGGAAATACGGGAAGAATCTCTAAAGCTATACCTAGAGATCGTCCGAGGCATCACTACCATATTCGATGAGAGGAGAATCAAATGGCTGATTCCCTTGCCACTCTATCATCCATGTGGGAGGGGCCCCAAGCCCAACCAGTCAATCTAGTTATCTTGCAATCTGCAAAGAAGCCTTATTACTGTAGGATGGTAGCAACTGAAGATGGATCAGTAACCGAATGCTGATACTCTGACATTGTTAACTAGTTAAAGAACAGCCAATACATGGAGGAAGCATCCGATTCTGAATGCACCTCTCTTCATCGAATGGTTATCCAATTTCGCCTAATTGATGATGACTTGTTCAAACGGACTAGCGAAGGCTTGCTGCTACATTTCCTTATAGAGAAGGAAACCCTCCTAGTGACCAAACGAATACCCGGAAGAAGCATAAGATTCTGAACACACCTCTCTTCATCGAATGGTTATCCAATTCTGCCTGATTGATGATGACCTATTCAAATGGACTAGCGAAGGCTTACTGCTATGTTGCCTTATAGAGAAGGAAGCCCTCTTGGTGATCAAACGAATACACATAGGAAATTGCGGCCCCCACTTGAATGGTGTTGCACTGGCCAAGAAAATCCAATGACAGGGATATTTTTAGACAACCATGGTGGCAAATTGTGTGGATGAAGTAAAAACCTACCATGCTTGCTAGATTTAAGGGAGCATCAGCCATTTGCCTCTCACAGAACTTCATCGCATGTCTACTCCGTGGCCATTCTCGTATGGGGGATAGATATAATTGGAGAGATCTGGCCTTCTTACACCAATAGACACAAGTTTATCATGGTGGTAGTGGACTACTTCTCAAAGTGGGTGGAAGCCGAATCTTACACCAACATCACCGCTAAGAAAATGGCCAACTTTATAGAAAAACACATATTCACGTAGTACGAATGCATGACCACATTGTGTTGCACAATGGAGTCCAGTTTTAAGGAGCAACGATAGAACTGATAAAGAAATATGGCATAGAACATCATCATTCCTCCCCTTACAAACCTCAAGCCAATGGAGTAGTGGAAGCGGCTAACAAGTTAATTAAGAAGATCTTGAGCAAGATGGTGGTCACCTAGAGGGATTGGATAGACAAACTCCCCTTGGAAATTTAGGGGTACCGAACAAGCATAAAGTCCCCAACGAATCAAACACCCATTTCCTTAGTCTACGGCATGAAGGTGGTTCTACCAATGGAGCTAGACATAGGATCTCTCAAAGTAGCCTTGGAAGCAAAGTTGGAAGAGTCGGATTGGGTTAGGGCCAGGTTTGAGTAACTCAACATGATAGACAATCATCACTTGAAAGCTTTGGATCATCTGCAAATGTACTAACAAAGGATGGCTTGGGCATACAACAACTGAGTCAAACATGAGAAGTAACCATTAAAGGTAGGAGACTTAGTCTTAAAATAGCTAAGGCCTTCGTACGTAGATGTCAGAGGAAAGTTTCGATGGAATTGGGAGGGGCGATTCATAGTGAAGAGAGTCCTGGGAAAAGGAGCAGTGAGGATCATGAACATGGATGGCAATGAGTTCATTAACCCGATCAACCAAGACAAACTCAAGCGTTATCATGTATAGAATGCAGACATCCTATCCATCAGTTAGGTTGAGGGCCATTTTTTCGCAGAATAGCTTATGGACTATACTCGTCATATGAGTACGAGATTTTGATCCCCACTTGCGAGTTCGATGATGAAGCTGTAATTTTTTTACCTTTGCTAGTCTTTCACTTTGATAGGGTCTTAGAGGTCCTCGAGAGAAGCATTCTTCATTTCTTTCAAGCTCCAAACAGTTCTCTTTTACTCAGATCGGTCAAGACTAGGATAAAATAAAATCTAATACCCATACCGATGTGATAACATCGGTATTGGCATTAGCAACGTCGATGTTAGCATAGCAATAACGACACCGATATTGCCATCATAGTTGAAAGCAGGCTTGGTTTAAGCCAAAATTTACCCGGTAAAGGCAATAGTAATACCGATATTGACCACATCAGTATCAATGTGGTCACATCGGTATTGATGTTTCCACATCGGTATTGATGTGGCAACATCGGTACCGACATCGTTGAGTCAGCAGCAGCAAGATGCAAAATTTCAGGAATAATGGGTACAATAGTTCTCTAGGGCCCTTGTACCCTTGGTTGACCTCTTCAACAGGCTGAACACTGTAGAGTGGCTGGAGAGGGTCATCCTCCCTTAGATTGGGGGTGGTGAAAAGTGAAAATGTGGGTAAATCATGATGAGATTTTGAATTTGGATTGAAGGGAGCTCTCCTACATAAGGAGGCTCACATTCAGACAAAAGGAAGGGGGGATAGAGAGAAAGGGAAGCTCATTTTCTGAAGAAGAAATCGATAACAAAGGAGCTTTATTAATTTCAAAAGGTTAAGTTGCATTAGTGCATGTTTTAAGCTAATATTAAGATGTAATCGCTAAGTTTAAGTTAGGTTTTGTTTGAGAGAGTATAGGGAAGTTCAAAAGAAGAGTATGAACTTGGGATTTCTGTGATTTTTAAAGGCAATCTTGAGGTTTAGATTCACCAAAAATCAAAAGTTAAAGAAAATCATGTCTTTAGCTCATGCAACTTTGTGCCATCTTTGCTAAGTTTTAATTCAATAGAACTTCGTGGAGAGGTCGTTTACTTAATCTCTGGAAACACAAGGGTCTATACATCTTCAACTCGGGGAGTAAAACTTATCCCTCATCTTGTTATTTACTAAGCCAATTCACTAACTCACACAGAGAAAGAAATGACGAGGGCTTCCTAGAGGAGCTTCGCGGATCTCGAAGAAGTGGATTCTCGACTACAGGGTGAGCCTTTGAGTTCCTAGAGTTGTGTCTCATGCTATTTGATGTTTTGATGTTGTTTTGAAAGTGTTTAAGTGTTTGTGGTTTTCCTTTTGTATTCTGGAAAATTCAGGCAGCGTTGATATTGGAGTTGCAACATCGATGTCAGTGTTACAATATTGACACCGACATTGCAACACCGATGTTGATGTTACTTTTATTTTCCAAAACTTTAATTTACATATTATTCACTAATGATGGGTAATTAACTGAAAATCACTTATTTACATTAACATATTGAGATCAGTAGAATATGTGCTATGTTAGTCTTTTGGACATATTCTGAGGGAAATTAATGATTAATCCGCTGTTCCCTCTTAACCGAGATAAAATTATTACCATGTCGGAATTATCCCAGAATATGTATGAAAGAAAAACATCTATATTCATTGGCTTAGAATTATTTACGATTTCCATTCATTTGTGAAAAATTAAGTTTCTACTAGGAAACCCCCACGAAGGGAACGCCCCATTCCCTGATATCCGACCCGATCGAATTCACATGCGGCATTTTCATTAATAAAATAAGCAACATACTTGTATAAAAATGGATCATTTTTATAACAGAAATCATAGCCTTTGTTGGTAATTTTTATTTAACTCGACCACATGGGTCTTCTAAATATTCAAACCAAACATACTTGGTGCATTGGCACATACTTTTGTTGTGAAAATATATTGTGCTTAACCTTAATGGATGCAGGTAGATTAGGTTAGATGTATGTTAGGATTTAATTTTCTTTGGTTATCGCACTTTAATAAAAATTATGTATTTGTTAGATCGGTTGTATAATAGGATATGGATGTATTCGTTTACCTAGATCTCATGTATTTTAGGCAATTTGTATTCCCCATCCCTAAAATATGTAAATAATCCCCCCCTAGAATAGGCACATTTACTTTCCTACATGTTCACTTTCCGTACTTATTTATTGCTTTCTGCATGCATGCTAAATATAACTTGAAAAAATGATTTAGAATGGGATATCATAATATTGGAAAATGTAGCCAATTGCCTAATACAACTTAAACAATGACAAAATATGTAACTCATCTGGACCTGAATCTCTATACTACGGTATTGTTTAGGGTTAACGAATCTAGGCTGTACCGAATTTCCCGGAAGAGCTGATTCGAGTGGTGACTTTGTATAATGTAGGCTAGAGGTTTAGGCTTTGAGTCTTTGGAATCCTTTCCACAACCATAATAACAAATTTTCGAAAACCCCACACCCCATCTCACGGGGCCAGAACCTCGTGGCGACCGCGCAAGTAGAACGTCATCCGCTTACAGCATCTTCAAACTTCTTAAGTTTGATCAATGAAATGAAGGCTGGATGACTCATCATCCTGCTGAGCTGACCTCATATCACCACCAGATTATGAACATCATCATCTATGCTATCAGGTGGATGGTTGCGATGAACTCTAATCTCTCTTGGTAGACTCGGATCAACTGCTGGAGGATCGACAATGGGTTGCTGAGGTGAAGGTTGATCTTTGCCATCGTTGAAATTGATTGAAATATCATCATCATCATCTTTGGCTTACTCTGCTTCAGATTCTTGCCCTAGGTTGGTGAGCACAGAGAGTGGCATGCTGAGTGGATATGCTTGCTGGGTTACTCCTTTGTCTTCATCAGATGGATGTCTATCTGCATTGTTAGTTTCATTGAAATCTACATGCATAGACTCCTCTAATAGGCCAGTTCTTTTGACATATATTCTATAGCTGTGTTATTAGTTGAGTATCCCAGAAAGATACCTTCATCAGACTTAGGATCAAACTTACCTTGTTGCTCCTTGGTGTTAAGAATAAAGCACCTACGACCAAATGATTTGAGATGACCAATCTTAGGTTTGGCCATCGCCAAAGTTCATAGGGTGTTTTCTCCAGAATAGGGCGAGTTAAAACCCCGATTCAAGATATAATAGGTTGTGTTAACAACTTCTCCCCAAAAGTACTTTAGTGGATTGTTATCACTTTGCATAGATCGAGCCATTTCAACTATAGTTCTATTCTTCCTTTCCACAACCTCATTTTGTTGAGGCGTATAGGGTGAAGAGAAGTTGTGGTCAATGCCATGCGTTGAATAGAATTCTTCGAAATGGAAATTCTTGAATTCACATCCATGATCACTTCGAATTCTACTGATTTTAGTTCCTATTTTGTTCATTATCTGATTGCTGAGCTTGATTCATATGTTTCATTTTTGCTACTCAGCATGAATACCCAAGTGAATCTCGTAAAGTCATCCACAACCACTAGTGAGAATCTCTTACCACCCATGCTCATAAACTGAATTGGGTCGAAAAGATCTAGGTGGAGGAGCTCCAACGGTCACTTAGTTACTACGTGATTTATTGACCTAAATGATTTCTTAACATGCTTACCTTGCTAGCAAGCTGAGCAAAGTTTATCCTTTTTAAAGCTGATACTGGGTAAACCCATAACTAATTACTTTTTGGCTAGTTTGGACATAATGTTCATATTTATATGACCCAACCTTTTATGCTAAAGCCATGAATTATCCTCCTTAGATACAAGACACACATTAGTGGAGCCAGGGGATAAATAAATTATATAGACATTATTGATTTGAGGAGTAAAGAGAATAGTTGAATAAATCTTACAGTCAATAACTGAATAGCCTATTGAATCAAATGTAACCTTTCTACCTTTGTCACAAAGCTAGGCTACACTAATTAAGTTGAACTTCTGATATTTAACTAGAGAAACCTCTTCAATTAAAGGAAAGACACCAACAGTGCCATAGCCTACAATCTTGCCTTTTTGGTTATCTCCAAAGCTGATACTTCCATTTTTTTAGGCTCCAATAAGATGAACTGGCTTTCATGTCTCATCATATGCCTTGCGCATATGCTATCCACATACCACATTCTAGAGTCATCATCAAATCTAAGGATCACCTCAAGTTAACGAGCCTTTCCCTTGTTGTGCTCAGCTTCAAAGTCAGCAGCGGTTTGATCTCTACCAGAGGTAGATGTTGAGCCTTTTCCCTTTTGATTCTCTATGACCATAAGACAAAGGTTGGATGAATTAGTTGCTTCCTCATCAGGCGACAAGGATTCTTTTGAGTTGCTTAAGGTGGAAGCAAGTGCCTCATTCTTCTTGTTGAACCTCTTCTTGAATTTGTCCTTCTTCGCCTTTGGACAGCTAGATTGAATATGGCCTTTTTCTCCACAACCAAAACACTTGATGTCTTTGCTGTACTCCTTTTTTGATCCTTCCTCAACTCCACGTCGGTGCTGAGTTGACTTGTTTTTAGCGGGAAACTTTTTCTTATTGAATTCTCATCCTTCGTTATAAAGGGTTTGAAATGCCTTGTCAGAAGGGCCATTGGCTCATTAGGGTTGTAGCTGGTAGACTCATTAGATGAATTTGCTTTCAAGATAATGGCTTTGCCCTCTCTTTCCTTGCCCCAATTCCTTTTGGAGTCATCAGAATACTTCCTCAGAGACATCTCATGAGTGAGCAAGGTGCCTATCAGCTCATCATAGCTGTAGGTCTTAAGATCATGAGCCTCCTCAATAGTACTCTTCTTGGAGTCCTACTCTAAGGTAAGAGTGTGAAAAATCTTCTTTACAAGCTCCTCTTCTCTGAAATCCTTTCCTAATCTTTTCAGTTCATTAACGACGTTCATGAACTTGGTATTCATGCTTTGAATACCCTCACTAGTGCCCATTGAGAACATCTCATACTCCCTCAACATGAGATCGATCTTTTACTTCTTAACCTTTTCTATCCCCTCATAGGTAATCTCTAGCTATTTCTAGATTTCCTGTACTGTCTCATAACCTGAGACCTTGTTAAACTCAGTAAGATCTAGCACATTGTGTAAGTAGTTAATCATTGCGACATTCTCCTTGAGAAGCCTCAGATCAACGTCATCATAGTCCTTTAGATTTATTAGAACACAAATTCCATTCCTCACAATAGTGGGAACTCTAAGACCAAGCTCGATCATGAGCTAAGCCTTCATGTTTGCCTTTGAATGAAGTTTTTCATATGATTTTTTCAAAATGTGTAATGATTACCATTAAAAAGAGGTGGCCTAGTTACAAACATTCCCTCCTTAAGGAGAAATGCCTAACTTGAGCTAAAACTGTAGTTGTTGTAAGCCATTTATGGATCTTTACTCAAAGATAATCAGTCAATAAGTTGAGCACTTGCCTTGATACCACTTGTTGGCCCTTAGATAGCTTATAAACAATCGTAGGGGAGGTGAATGAGATTCTTGGGTACTTTTTAGTTTTATAAAAATTATTTAACCAAGTTAAGTTTATAGATGCGTGCTGAGTTGGTCTAAAAACTTATAAACTGCTCAGCTTTGCTGGGATAGTTTATCTTCAATCTCCTGCTGAGTACTCTACTAAGCTTGGATTGGTTTTCCAAGCAAAACACTTAACGATAGAAAGAATGATGAATGAGCAGAGCGCAATAAAAGTTAGAGAGAAAGTTTAGAATTTCAACACCTGATTTTATCCTAGATTTGCCTTGAGCCTACCTCCAATCCCCGGATTCCTTCTCCGAGCTTAAATCTAATAGTGTTCATTCCTTACTTAGGCAAAGCAGCCTTTACAATGAGCATACATGATTTTACAGAAAGTACCTTTCATTCTAACTACCATTCAACTCAGTTTGGGTACCCTTCCCAAAATGACACTCAAATTTGAATAAAAGATTGCAGACTGAATTCAACTTATAAATTGTTGAATCCTTATAATGTTAAATCTAGGTATTGATTCTCTCTATTACAAATAGATTTGAAATGGTTGTTTGTTGATTGCTTGAATTTGGAATTTCTTGAAGCTGGGAGTATTTGCGCAGAGTTTCAGCTCTTAAAGAAGCTCGAGGTGATTCACCAAGATTAAACATCTGCTTTAGTCTTCTATTTATACTTAAAGCTTTACGAAGTAGCCATTGCAAACTTTTCATCCATTCAATTCTTCAAATTCTCTTCTCTTCATATCTTTCAAATATTCTAGTAGGAGACAGATTCCAGGATGTTTAGAGATAGAAATTTGAACGTTGAGGTGTGATAAAATTCTATTGACAAATTCTTGTTTATCTTCAAGCAAATTGGTTTGAGAGAGAGGTGTGCGAAATGCAACATGGAGTCTTGTTATTAGTTGACATTGTTGATGCTTGCAGAGACGTGCAAAGACACTAAGAAATGGCACATTTCTAAGAATTCCTTTTGTCTTGCACTTTAGTGAGTAATCTCCAACATTTCATACTGACACCTTTTTGAATTATGTGGACCACTAGAAATCTTCTTTAATTTCAGTGCTTTTTAACTTTAGCAAGTGGAGCTCCAAAATAAGAAGCCTTGATTGTAAAACTCGTGGAGGGATCCAGCTAGAGGTACTAAGATGAGATGAAAATTAAAAGGTTCGAGACCTTCAATGAGGTGGCTGACTATGCGAAAAAACTCGAGAAGTATGACAAAGAGGATGGTCTAAAAAAGAAGAGTTTCAGGCTTCTAAAACATGCCTAAGCTATGACAGGGGCAGTTCCTCTAGAAAAAGCAACTCAAGCTACTCTAAGCTAGCTCAGCTAGCCACTGCTAAGAATTTTGTTGCAACTCAAGTATAGAATTATCAGTCCATCTCACCCTTGGGTTGAGTCTCTAACCCATATTTTCACCAAGCTTAGAAAGACAAACATTCTACAAAGCATCAAGCCTTATATCCCACCATTTGTTATAGACAAGGATAATTTCTCTGCTCACCATGTCACCGAAGAGCATGGAACTAATGAATGCACTCGACTATTGAAAAGATTTACTATAGGTCTTAGTTGAAGAAAAGATTAAGTAGCTAGAGAGGAAACCTAGCACTCAAACTGTTGGTCTGTAAACTGGCTAATAACAACAGCAGAGGGGGGGGTGAATGTGAAAACTAGATTACTTTTTGTTTCTTTTTTGTTTTAATATTAACTCAGTATGGTTTTTATATGTGTACTAAGTATGCATGCTGAGTGTGATATAAAAACATATAAACTATTCAGCTCAGCTGTCACAGTTTATCTTCAACCTTTAACTGAGTAAAGATTACTCAGTACGAGTTGGATAACAAGTAAATAGACGATATGAGAGAGATGAATGAGCAAGAAGCTGATGAAGCTAATTGCTTAGAGTTAGAACGATTACACCTGAGATTTTATCCTGGTTTGGCCCCTAGCCTACCTCCAGTCCCCTGATACCGTCTCCGAGCTTTAATCCACTAGTGGTTCATTCCTTCAATAGGTGGAGAAGCCTTTATAGTGGGTAGACTCTATTACAGAAAGTTCCTCCTTTCTAACTACCGCTCAAACTCAGTTTGGGTACCCTTCCCAAACTGACACTTAAGATTAATAAAACAATAGCGAACTAAATTCAACTTATAGTATGTTGAATCCTTACAAGGTTAATTCTATGTGTGATTCTCTCTATTACAAGCTGATAAAATTATAGATTGCTTGCTGATGAATTTCTAGAAAGCAGAGATATTTTTGCAAGGTTTTGCTCTTAGGAAATTCAAGGTGATTCATCACGTTTGAACGCCTGCTTCAGTCTTCTATTTATATTGTAAATTTTTGGGAAGTAGTCATTGCAAACTTTGAGGATATCGCAGAACTTCAATTTCTCATTCCAATTAATCTTTCGAATCTTCCTGTTGGAGATAGATTTCAGGATGTTTCGAAATAGGAATTGAACATTGTGGTGCAATTTGTTTCCATTTCTAAATTCTCATTTTTTTCAAGCAATCTACATCTTTGAGAGATTTGCGCTTCCAGCAATGTGGCAACTTTTCGTTGGATGACTTTGAGAATGTTGCGGGATGTGCATGGAGATCTTTGATATGCAACGCATTTCACATGATTATTCCTTATATTCTAATTCTAATGAGGAATATCTGACACTTTGTACAGCGACGTTTAATGTTGTGAGGACTACAGAAATCTCAATTAATTTCAGCGCCTTTTTCTCCTATAATATAACAGAGGAATATTCTATTCCTTCACAAAGTGGTTAGTAGCATACGTGTCATGATAATAATCAGCGCCGCACAAACAATTACTTTTAGATAAGTAATATTGTAACTAAGCATGAGCTGAGTGATGATAACATAAACTATATAGTACTCAGCACACACTTGGCTTTTCCTACACTAAGTTTTCTTAATGTTCAATTAACTTTTACTATCCCATATTGATTGCTATCAGCAAAACTTTTGAGTACTGTGAGGTACTGATAACTTGGGTTCTACAATCTCCCCCATTTTGAACAGATAGCAAACTAGATGGTAGAAGAAGATAATTGATATAGTTTACAGTTATCAATATACCTGAAAGCAAAGTAAGAGCTCCCTTTCGCTGAGTGACTTTCCTTGGTCAGCTTAAGCTCCCCCATATTGAGTGACTCTTTTTTACAAGTAGCTCAGCTCCCTCATACTTAGAGGATTTCTTCTTTGATTTGGAACTTCATCTTACTTTGGCTTATCTTCAGTTTCTCATATATTTTCCTACATAGATATGTTAGATATACCGTATATATACTTAGCTATAGAAGTTAAGAAGATCTTAAATTGAGGTGAAAAACTTGTATTTTATTAATATAAAGAACTTAGTCAGTACATAATATATGTCCTGAACTAAGATTACATTAAGTCCTATTACAAGTTTTCATTCAACTACTAAGACTTATCCTAATGCTTGTGGGCTAAGGAAGAAGAAGATCTGTGCTGCTTCTGCTTATCTTGATTTGCTCTTAATCTTTGCTATGAACCCCTGTGCATTGGAAGAGATCCCTTGAGCCGATTCACCGTTTTGACAGCATCTTCAGCTACTTTCTTCCCCATTGCTATCTGACCTTGAACAATTTGATCGAGGTAGACATTAAAAGTGTCGAGAGCAGGTTGGAAGCTTTCTTGCTGGCCTATGATTGTAGGGGAAATCACCTGCTCGAGTTGCTCCTTGCCCTTAGCCGAAAGAAAGTCTTGGTCGTTTAGCTCACTCAACATTAGATGATGACACCTTGAGAGATGGGCAATCTGATCAAAGCCTTGACTCCCGAACTGTTGAAAACATTGTAGTATGCCCCGGAAGTCTGTTGCTATTAGTGCAATCTTCAACCTTTATTCAATGTCATAGATTTTCGGGCAGATGGTGGCCACATTTTTGGAAGTGAATTCTATATCCTTACCATCCATCTCTCCCAGTCTATATAGGGCATCAATCTTCTACAGCATGTCATCCACTTTGGATTTTATCTCGTCAAGCTTGGCATGAAGTGACAACCCAGTCTTTGGGAAGATAGGCTCTCTTGGAGGCATACTGGGCATAGGCATGTCAGGAAAGAGTTTTCCCATCGCGGAATAAGGAATTTCTGTGAATAAGCAACCTTTTCTGTGATGTGATATGTGATCTCCCTTTGAATTATGTCAATTTTGGTGCTGAGAGGATCCAGATTACTGACAGGGGCCTTATCCAATTTGGAAGAGATATTCTCTAACAACTTCAAGACTAGGTCTTGCTTTTTATCCTGAATAAGTAAAAGCTTGGATTCTTGCTCCTCAAGCTTCGCGATGCTGTGGCTGATGTCCTTGGTAGTTGTCACCTCTTTGGTGAGTTTGTAAATCTTGCGATCATTGAACCTCTTTATTTTGGCTTGTTCCTTTCTGAGTTCATGAATCTATGTCACTTGAGTAGGCATGTTGGTACTCAAGAGACTCAGCTACATAGTAGTAGCATCCACACTACCCTTTATCTTTCCTACGATAGGGTTTACTAACATAGTAGATGTGGGGATAGATGTAGTAGCTGCCCCAAGCTGGAATGCAGACTCCATTAACCTGTTCAAAAACAAAGCCATCTTATCAACTAAGCTTTGGGCACTCTCTTTTGCCAAGTGATTTTGAATAGCCAACAGGCTACCCTGGATTCTTTCAAACTCCTCAAAGTAAAGAGAATCACTAGGCAAACTTGTGTGCTTGTCAAATTCGGGCAATTTTACCATGGGCTTAGAGGATAAGTCCATCAATTCTTGAGTTAGTAGCATTTTGCTTACTGCTACATCTAACTCAGCATCAGTCCTGAGCATTGGAAATTGCTTTCTACCTAACTCACAGATCTGCATGAGGAAAGATTTATTAGCCAATTCTGGCTTTCTATTGGATTCAAGTGCTTCATGGGCTGTAAAATTTCCTTAGCAGCCTGATCACTTGCGTTTCCCTGTTGAGCGTAATTCTCAGTATTGGGAACTTTCCTAACCAGATGGGTTAAGGGGCTAGTGGATGGGTTTGAAGAAGTATAAGGTGTTTTTACAGAAGAGGGAATTGGTTTGAGAGGAAAGGAAGGAACAATGGCATGAGAATGAAATTGTTGGGAATGTACAGGAGATGAGGTTGGAGTGTTATGTACTGGAGAGGGAAAGGAATCCTGATTGTCAGAGGGTGAAGATGTGGATGATAGGTGATTTCTTAGATGAGGAGGCGGAAGAAGAAGAAGAAATTTTCTATGTCTCAGGATCTACAAGAGTAGAACCTGAGGGGTTAACAAAAGTAAGGGTGAAGGATTTGCAAAAGAAGGAGAAGGGGTAGGAATTTTATTTACCTCTAGGTTAGCTGTTCGTCACTTTTCTACTGATAAGTTTAATAATTTATTCGCAAAATTTGGCTATATATTAATGGCACCAAAAACTTGTTCACGTAAAGTATAGGTATTGTTAGTACCTCTTATCAAATAGAAAAATGATGATAATTGCAAGATATAGTTGCGATGTAGTTTCAAAAGATATTGAACCCATAGGGAAGGAACCAAGTGTAAATATCAATTAGGGAAAAAGAAAATAAAATAATATAAAGTTTTGGATAGGAGGGTTAGAATGAAGAATGAGTAAATATAGATGTCAAAGATTAGAGAATCTAAATATATAGATTTTCCCTATGAAACAAGGATAGCAGAGAAAACATGCAAGTTCAACAAAGATGTTGCGATTCACTAAACTAATCTAAGATAATCGGTTAGACACTAGATGTTCAATGATTCACCACAGAGCCACACATGAAATGACTTTTCTAAACCTAGCACAAACGAATTAAGATAATTATATAAACCTGGACAATGTCAATACTATGCTTAGCACGGGTCGCTCTCACATAGCCACATTTAGCAAGTTACCATTCCAAAAATGTTGGCTCACTAAAAAGCATTATATCACAGATCCAGTGATTATACACAATCTCGTTAACCCCAAAACTACTCTTAAAGTTAACTCCAAAGCATATAACTTGATTAATATAAAAGACTTAACACGAAATATGCATTATGACACATAGACATATCGTAAAATTCTAAATAGAAAGTATAAGTAGAAAGTAAAGCAAAGTTGTAAGGTATGCAAGTGACAGCTAAAGTTGATCAAACAGTATCCACTCTTTAATGGGTTACAATTCCTGCGTCTGCTTTGAATTCGGTCTCGGCCCGTACAGAACCTCCGCTAGGATGTTATTCTTTACGAATATCGAACAAACGAATGTTGAAGAATGAAAAATTTTATTGATAAGTGATTTGCAAGTACACTTATACAACAATTGCTTGAGTATATAGAGCAATCTAGTGATCGAAACAAGGATTTGAATCACTTAAACATTTTCTCGCTAACACTTATGAACGTAGCAAATTCTCTATCTATACACACACTATACGTAACCCTATAGTTGCACTCTAATGCCCTTTCTTCCCCATGAAATTATAAGGTTTGGAGTCCTATTTATAAAGTTCCAAGGGTTGTGTCTATCCATATGAAGTGTTGGTTCCATTGGCGAAAGATTGCATCACTTCGTTGTGATTGGTTGAGAAGCTTCAATCTAATCCACAATGGATAGGCACCTTTTCATGATTGGTTGATTTCTGATAGGTGTCTATTCATTGGTAGTTGATGGCGGTTGATCGTCCTTATCTGGAGGTTGGTAGTTAAGAAGATTAAACCAGAAAACCATCCAAGTCCCGACCGCGATATACAAGTCACGATCGTGAATCTTTTATTGTCAGATTTCTATATTGAAGAAGAACAAATCACGACCATGAATAGTTGTCACAACTGTGAATTGCATTTTTCTTCAGAATTCTCCTTGTAACTTCACCAATCTTTGACAGCTTCGACCCTAAGCCAAATCTTTATGTTCCACGTATCTTTTTGCACCTTTTTCACTCTTTTTTCATAGAATTCCACTTTAGATCATTTTACTTCCAAGATTTACCTAGTATCTGCATTTGCATAAAAAATAACTACTTAACACTTGAAATCTTTTATATGAAGTATAAAAATGACTTAAACTATAGTGCTTATTATATAAAATTAATATGATAATAAGTGTAATTATACACTTATCATTAGCCATTTGATCCAAGGATGAATCAGCCTAAGGTTGCTCATGCTGAGGAGTGGATTCCTCAATAGGAGAGAAACTAGGTGTGGGGATGTTGGATTCTTGAGGATCAGATTCTTCAGTGATGGGATTTATGGGGTCCCCTAGCACCATCCTTGCTTCTCACCTCCTGCACATTTCTGGGCAGTGGCCTTGTGGTGGAGGAGCACTTACTCTGAGTGTCTTTTATCTTGGCAAATTGTTCTTCTAAGTTCTCAACTACATTGGAAACATCTTGGTCCTCTACCTTGTATTTCTTGGCCTTGTCCTGCACCTTAGTAGAGTCTGAAACTACCAATTTGCACTTCTTTAGCGCAAGGATTAACTGGCCTCCACTTCATCCTCTTTCTCCTTAGCTTGCTCAGCTTCCAATTTTACGTCCGCTTCTCTTTGAATGCGGGTTTTTGCAGGAGCTTCATTTGACTTGGTTGGACTCTTCCCCTGGGCCTTAGAGGAAGCAGCCTTCTAAGCTGTGGAGGAGGTGGCAGGGATCTTCTCAAAGATGGTGGAGATAGGAGCATTATCAGAGTTGGATTCATCTTTGAATTCTACCACAAAAGTATCTTCCTCCTCCTTGCTGATGTCCACAAGCACTACTATCGGTATGCACTTCTACTTTCACTTCTGATTGTAGGTCAACTTGCTGAACTGATACATCTCCAGCTTCTTCTTCACTGGTAGAATTGATCTATCAGACTCTCCTAAAAACTCACCCAAGTCGACTTTCACTACCCTCATTATCTCAGATATGAGGTAACAATAGTGATAGATAGTAGTCACTTTGGTTAGGTGATGAAGTATCAGCACTGGACAATTAAGTTTCTTACCCTCTACCATATGGTAGAGCACACACCTTTCGAAATAGGTACAGCTAGTCAATGAGCCAGTCTTTGGTAGCAACAGCTTCACAACCAGATCATGACACATTCTAGCTTCCCAAGACATCCCGCTGGCAGTAATCTCCCCAGACACATAGTTTGCGGGGAGTTCCCAATCTTCAGGAATAAGAACAACATCTTCATCTCTAGACTGCCGGAGCTAAGTACTTGAATTGGGCATGTTGAGAATGCTCCCAATGAGCTTGGTACAAATCAGCATTGTCCTACCTGCACACTCCATCAACAAGACATCATTGAAGCCTTCAATAGTGTATAAATGAGTGTAGAAGGCTCTCATGAGTCCTGTTACTACTGGACCCTCCATCTTTAAAAAAGCACTGAGTCATTCTTGCTTGATGACTCTGTGCATCGTCATATTTAGTAGCAAACCTTCATAATCAACCTCATAGACTGGTCCAAAGTCTAGGTTATCTTCCCAAGAAATTTTGGCGATACGAATTCCCTCCTTTAAAGTAATTCTCTCCGTTTTTCCTTGATTGTTCACCACATTCTTCATCACAGTGGTGTTCTTGAGTCTGTAAGTGCTTTCAATTCTCATCATTTGAGTTTTGAAAAGAGAACATGTGAGAATTTGTAGGAATGAGAATTAGGGTTCGAATGCTCTAAAGGTTTTGAAATCGCCAAAGCAAATAATCTTCCTTCTCTCAACTGATCATCTTATATAGGCAGAAACCCATTGTAGGGGGTATGTGTCATAATCTTAGCTTAAGATGGATAATTAACACTGAGATTAATATCCAATGAATTGCCTTGGTAAAATGGTGAGTTTAGACAATGATTGTTCCAATTCCATTCCGCGTCATTTGAAAACGTAGAGATTTGAAATTTTAGTCGTGAATAGGAACTTACACCATTACTTAAAAAATTTGACAGTGTTGACCATGTGTCCTCTCATACTTGATTTTCAATATTTAGCCAAAAATTCTGATGAATTCTATTTTCTTCATCACTTTGGGTTACTCATACCGATCAATTCCCTTCGCGTACTGAATTGTTCTTTTGGTAAAGGCTTGGTGAAAATGTTAGCACGCTTCTTATCTGATGGAACATATTCAAGCTTTACATCTCCTCGCAGTATAGATCTCTGATGAAGTGATGCCTACTGTTGACATGCTTCATTCTTCCATGCTGGACTGGATTTTTAGACAAAATAATTGCACTCTTGTTATCGCACATGACTTCGAGATAATTTGACTTGATTCCATAATCTTCCAATTGCAGTTTTATCCAAAAAGTTGAGCTACACAACTTCCTGCTGCTATGTACTCAGCTTCAGCTATACTCAGTGCAATTGAAGTTTGCTTCTTGCTGTACCAAGAGACAAGACATTCTCCAAGTAAGTGGCATCCTCCTGTTGTACTTTTCCTATCCAGCTTATCCCTTCCATAGTTTACATTTGTGAATCCCTTAGGAGTGAAATTTGAACTATTGGGATACCATGGACCTGCTTCAGTTGACCCTTGTAAGTACCTAAGAATTCTCTTCACAGTTGCTAGATGAGATTCTCTAGGATCAGCTTGGTAGCGAGCACAGTAGCATACATCATACTGTATTCTAGTCTGCTGATAGTTAAATATAGAAGAGAACCAATGATTCCTCTATAGAGTTTACTATTTACTGAATTTCTTACATCATCTTTACTTAAGATTGTGTTAGTGGCCATGGGAGTGGACATAGTCTTTAAGTTTACCATGTCTAATTTCTTCAGAACTTCTTTTGCGTATTTAGATTGGTGGATGAAAATACCATCTTCTGATTATTTGATTTGAAGACCTAGAAAGAAGTTCAATTCTCCCATCATAGACATTTCGAACTCACTCTTCATCTGCTTGGTGAATTCCTTGCACATCGTTTCCAAATAAAATATCATCAACGTATATCTGGACTAGTAACACATCTTCTTTTCTTCGCTTGATAAAGAGAGTCGTATCTGCTTTTCCTCTTTCATAGCCTTTACTAATTAAGAAATTAGTCAGCCTATAATACCATGCTCTTGGTGCCTGCTTTAATCCATAGAGAGCTTTCTTTAGTTTGAAAACGTGCTATGGATATTTTGCATCTTCAAATCCTGGAGGCTGGCGAACATATGCTTCTTCTTAAATGAATCCATTTTAGAAAGTGCTTTTAACATCCATTTGAAATAGTTTGAAATTCATATGGGATGCGAAAGCACAAAGGATACAAATGACTTCAAGTTTGGCTACTGGAGCATAGGTTTCATCATAGTCAATACATTCCTGCAGATTGTAGCCTCGAGCAAAAAGTTTGGCCTTATTTCTGATAATATTACCATCTTCATCAAGCTTGTTCTTAAAGACCCATTTGGTGCTAATTATTGATTTTCCTTTAGGCTTAGGAACTAGATCCCAGACATCATTACATTTAAACTGATCTAGTTCTTCTTGCATAGCAACCATCCAGTAGTCATCTCCTTCAGCATTTTCAAACTTATTGGGTTCAATCAATGATATGAATGCTGGATGACTCATCATATGGCTTAGCTGTCCTCTTGTCATTCTTGGATTATGAACATCATCGACTATGCTATTGAGCAGATGGTTGCGATAGGCTCTAATCTCTCTAGGAAGATTTGGATCAGCCACGGAGGATTGACAATTGGATACTGAGGTGGTGGTTGTTCTTTGCCATCGTTAAAGTTGATTGAGAGATCTTCATCGTCATCTTTGGTTTCCTCAACTGGGGGATCCTGAGTTGAGTTGGGTATTGTGATCACGGGATTTTATACCAGCTCGCGCGTTTGATGATGGCAGCTTTTTCAGGATTTTATCCTTGAATCACACAACTTTCGAGTATCCTGACGTATCCGAATGGGAATCCTCCTCGTCTCTAATTCAGAAAGACGTTTTCAACAAAATTATTTAATTTTATTCAAAAATTGATTAATTAAATAAAAAATACAAAAATACAAAAGAAAAAAAATTCAAAAATGAAAACCCAGGGGGACTGAATCCCGGGCCAGCCTCGTTGGTGAGAGCCTGGCCAAACTTGGCTTGGCGAGACCTTGCTAAGAGCATTGGCAAGGCCTCGCCAAGATAGGCGAACTTACATTTTTTTTTATTTTTTAGGATTTTCCTATAAATAGTCAGGTCTTTTTTGATTATCAAGATCCCAAAAATTATCAGATAAAATATAGCTTTAGAACGACTTTAATTTCCAACGACAAGACAAACTTTTTTTTAGACATCCTACACAATTTTTTTTACCGAAACTTAAAGGACGAGGAGGATTTTCAATGGCCAATCGGATATCTTCGAAGTGGATTCATCCCGTAAGGGTAAGCCTCTGAGTTCCTAGAATTGCAATTCCTGTGTTTTCAATCTTCTTCTTCTTTTTCTGATTTTATTTGTGAACCTAGGGTTTTTATCATTTTATTTTATTTCAACTGTTTTAATTCTTCTTCATCTATTTTCTTTATTAAAAGGAGATGTATGTTAGAACACCCCCACGAAGGGAATAAAACAAATTCCCGGATAACAGGCCTCACCAATTTAACATGAGAGCAATTTCATTAATCAAAATGAGCAACCAACGTACTAATAAAATGAACTATTTTATTTAACTAACATACACAATATGGCGATTGATTTTTTTTAGGCCACACGGGCCTCGCTAAATTCAAAATCGAACATACGTGCTATCCCCTGTGCTAACCTTTGTGGATGCAGGTAGATTAGGATTAGATGTATGTTTAGGATTTTAATTTTCCTTCGGGTATCG
>CATIWQ010071898.1:0-15085 GCA_949673415.1 Euphorbia schlechtendalii | reverse complement strand
TATATATTATAACATAAAAGGAAAAAAATAATAATAATAAAAAAATATAATAGTGGGACCATAGAATTATATCTTTGGTCCCCACCCCCGTCGCTGAAGAGTTCAGTGAGGGGGGACCCCTCGCCGAACTCTTTAGCGAGGGCCACCCCCCTCTTCAGCCTCGTCGAAGAGTTCGGCGAGACCGGTTTAACCCCATCCTGAATATTTATAAATTTGGGAAATTTTTGGATTGAAGGGGGTTTAAAATTTTAGACAAAAAATTGGATTTTCAGAGTAGAAGAAAATGAGAAAAACACAAAAAATATTTCTCTTGAATAATTTAGATCCAAAACACATTTGGATCTCAAATATTGATTATTTTCAAACCATTCTTCCTACATTTCTAAAAAATCCTCAGATATTCTCGGGTTTAAAACAAATTTAGAACCCGAGTTTGATTATCTTTTGGAGAAATATTTTCTTCAAAGATATTCGGATCCAAAAGACGTTTGGACTCAAAATTTTAATCATTTTCAAATTTTTTTGTCTACATTTCTTTAAATATCCTCAGATATTCTCGGGTCTAAAACAAATTTGGAACCCGAGTCTGATTATCTTTTTGATAAATAAACATGTATTTTCCGATTAAATTACACTAAAATTCCAAGAACTAAACTAAGATTTTTTTTGACTTTTACATCAACAATTTTACCTAAACTAAAGGACGAGGAGGACTTTCAAAGGCCGGATGGATACGTCGAAGTGGATTCATACCGCAAGGGTAAGCCTTTGAGTTCCTAGAAATGTGAATTCCATGTTCATCTTCTGCTTCATCTCTTTCTGATCTTTATTTGATGACCTAGAAATTATTTTTATTCCTTATTATTGTAAATAATGTTGTTCTATTCTTCATCTCTTATTTCTTCTTAATTTTTATGTTAGAATACCCGAATGAAGGGAATTAAAATTATTCCCGGATAACGGACCTCACCTTTTGCCATGCAATCATTTTCACTAATAAAATTTATCAATATACATGTAAATAAAAATTAACTATTTTTATTTAAAGTAACAAATTTAAACCATCTATGTTTTAATTAGGTTTCATGGGCCTCGTTAAAATCAAATCGAACATATGTGATATCCCCTGTGCTAACCTTTGTGGATGCAGGTTAGATGTATGTTTAGGATTTTATTTTTCCTTCGGGTATTGCAAATATTTTTGAGAAAATATATTTAATAGGTTAGTGGGCATCCTCAGTTTTTTGGAAGCCTTGTAATTTTTATTTTCCGCATTTATTTTCTACATTTATTTAATGCTTTATAGATGCTTTACTGCTTTCCACATGCGCGTTAAATCATGCATTCAAACTCGAAACAACCTAAGTGCGAATATGCACAATTAAGAAGATACGGTTTTCTATAGATGTAATATAATGTAATCACATAAGAAATAAACAACTTATTTCGCGCGCTCTCGGCCCACCTCTTCGTGTTGCCCACTCACTACTGCCCATTAATAAAATGTCATCTATGTAAATCAGACAAAAAATCTGAATGGATGCCGAATGTATAAAGTAGAGAGAGTTGTCCGATTTGGATGCTGCGAAGCCAAATTGTAATAAAGCATTAGTTAGACATTTGTGCCACTGCCAAGGAGCTTGCTTGAGACCATATAGAGACTTATTTAAATGACACACATGATTAGGAAACCTTTGATCAATGAAGCTAGGAGGTTGTTGCATGAAAACTGTTTCTTCAAGAGTGCCATGAAGAAAAGCATTTGATACATCCAACTACAAAACATACCACTTGAAAGTGATTGTAAGAGATAATAACATATGTATGGTAGTCGGTTTGACTACAAGACTGAATGTGTCAGTAAAGTCAATTCCTGGGTGTTGATGAAAACTTTTTGCAAATAGTCGAGCTTTATATCTATCAACCGACTCATCCATCTTTTTTTCAATCTAAAAACCCATTTGTAACCAATTATATTTTATCCTTGTGATTTTAGAACAAGATCCCACATTCCATTACGAATTAATGCACTGAATTCATCAGCTATAGCATCACACCATTCATCAATTTTAATAGCTTAAGAGAAATAAGAGGGCTCCAAGGATGTGGACGGTCCAATCGTGGCTACCAGATCAAGGATTTATCTTGGTTTAACAACACGATTACTCCGTGTGATGATTGTACGTTAGGAGCATGTTGAACCAATATATTTTCAGGAGAATTTGCAATGTCATTAGACTTGATGATGTGTGGAAGTCCAAGAGAGTATTCGCGAGCACCTGCTATAGTCGAAGGAGTATTGACCAAAGTTTTAGGGAATGACTAAGTGTTGTTTTGGGTTCAGTATGTTATGATGTTAATGGCATGAATGGAGTAGATTTTGATTTGGATAAAGGTGAGGGGAGTATAGCAGTGCGAGCCGAGTATGTTTTCAGCTGAGAAGTACATACTGAATCTACACAATCATCACGAACTTCAAATGGGAAAACCTGTTCATAAAAAAGTACATGGCGTGAGATAAAATTTTTGCCAGTACGAGAATCATAACATTTATATCCTATGTGAAGTTTACTATATCCCAAAAAGATACAAGGTGCAGATCGAGTATCTAATTTATGCTTAGTGTAGGGACGTAACCATGGGTAACAAAAACAATTCCAATACTATCATTGTAGTGTAGTCAGGATTGAGATGAACCAATTTGTGATATGGCTTATCAAAACCAAGGGTAGAAGTTGGTAAATGGTTAATGTTATAAATACCACATTCAAAGGTAGCTGACCAAAATTTGGAAGGCAAGTGACTATGATGTAAAAGTGATAACCCAGTTTCAACAACATGCCTATGCTTTCTCTCAGCACAACCATTTTGTTCAAGAGTGTGAGGACAAGAAACCCTATGAGTTATCCCATTATCATGAAAATATGTGCTCAATGATTGAAATTCACCACCCAGTTTGATTGAAAGGTTTTAATGGAAGTAATGAAAAACTTTTCAACAAGTGTCCGAAATTGAACAAAAATATCATAGACATCAGATTTTCGGCTCATGAAGTAAATCCATGTGTGTTTAGTGTAATGATCAACAAATAAGATATAATATGTAAACCCATCAAAAGATTGTATACGAATTGGTCCCCATACGTCAGCACAAATTATTTCAAGGGGAGAAGACGGAGCATGAACAGACTCCTGAAGAGGTAGCTTATGACTCTTACTCAATGCACAAGCATTACACAATGATATAAGAGAATGAACAAAATTTATTTTATTAGAATTCAAAGTATGTTTAATAATAGGTAAAGTTGGATGACCCAAATGAGTATGCAAAAGATTCAAACTAGCAGAATTTGAACTGACATAAGACTTCTTAGAATTTGAATTTAAGCATAAACTATAGAGCCCTGCATCACTCTAGCCTCAGAACAAAGTCTCCTTGGACTCCAGATCCTTGATAAGAAAACAATCAAAAAAGAATTCAATAAAAACTGGATTAGAATTGGTTAGTGCAAACAGAAAACATATTGCGATTTGTAGAAGGCACATGTAAAATGTTACGAAATTTTAAGGATGAATTACCAACACGAAACGAATTATGCCCAATATGAGTAATAGGAAGGAAAGTACCATTGCCAATTTGAACCTCTTCGGGTCCATGATATTCAGAGTGTAATGCTAAATTTTCCATATCTGAGATGAGATGATGTGTAGCTCCTGTATCTACAACCCAAGGTTGAGTGTTTTGGTTTGATGCTGCAATATGAGAGGCTAGAGAGGGGTTTCGATTTCTCAGGTATTTGGGTGATGGACAAAGATTTTCTTTGTAGCCAATACCTTTGCAATTATAGCATGTAACATCCTCTGTTCCTTCAACACTAGAATTAAGGTTTTGATAAGTCCTTTGCGAGCTCTGTGAGTAACCTGAGTAGCTTGAAGAATGACCACCCCTATAGTTATTGTGTCCTCTTCCAACAACACCACACCCCCTTACTGGAGCAGTACTGGTTCAAGCAACATGAGAAGTTGGTGCAATTAATGATGTAACAACAACAAATAGTAGAATTTGACGCTCCTCTATCAGTAACATTTCGAGTAAATCTGAAAAAGAAATTGGTTCACTTCTTGTAGCTATTAATCGAATGACCATCCCATATGATTCACCAAGCCCCATTATAATGGCATCAAACATGTCTTCCTCGCAAAGATTGTATCCTAAGGTAGCCAATTAGTCTGATATGGTCTTTGCAGATTGAACATAAGTAGTAATGGAATCATTACCTCTCTTCAAAGGGAGCAATTGTTACCTTAAATTTCAAATCTGATGCCTTGATCCCATAGAGTAAGTGATCATAAGTAAATCCCAAACTTCTTTTGCTATTGTTGCACCAACAACTTGAGGGAGGAGAGAATCACTTATCAAATTCAATAACCAAGCTAATACCTTTTGATCTCGACATTCCCATGCAAGATATTCTACTGTTTCTTCACCATCGTCAGTGTGTTTCTCCGGAGCTTTGATTCTCCATCAACATGACCCATCAATTCGTAACCCTTGAGCATAGGAATGATTTGGGTTTTCCAAATGAGAAAATTATTTTCTCTTAATTTTGAATTATAGTGAATGGCGTTTGGAATGGATGAAAAATTGGGACATATTCGATGGTGGGGTAGTTGTTTGATGGCTGGCTAGCGGAAGATGTGGCTGAGGATTTGCTCATAGCCGAGCTGGTGGAATTATTTCCTGTTGACATATTAAGAGAATGGCGACTGGAAAAAATGGTGTAACCATTAGGCTCTGAATACCATGAAAGACTGTCAACGTGAATTGTACTGTAGCAATAGAAGAGTATAATTACACAACTAACCTTAATACAATAATATAATTACAATTACATATATCTCTTACAAGTAATACCCTAAAGCAAATTGAATTATTAAAATCTTATATGAGTATAAAAATGATACGATTCAAGTTATAAGAGAACAAACTTAATTTTTTGTTCCTCAGTTTGTTGCTGCTGCTTAGTGTTTGTTTCACCTTGAGAAGCGAAAAGAACAAACTTCATGAAAACTGGGGGGAGATTCTGGTAGCGGACTGGAGAAAAGAACTTGGGGAATTTTGGCGTTAGTGAATTCTTTTCTAAAATGGGAGATAACACATAGGAATGAATAGACAATCAATTTGAAAAGGCATCTTTATTAGTTTGTCTAGCTTATCTTCCCTATATTATATGGCACCTATGTGTCATCATTAATTGTAAATAATGTCTTTTAGATTGTCTAGATGTAGATTAACAAATAGACATTATCTACAATAAATTTACTTTAAAATGGAATGAACAATCTACTATTCTTATATTATGAATAGACATTGTCTATTTTTAAGACTATTATCACATCATCAAAATCAACTTCTATTCCACACAACACTTATACTTAGAATCCACAAGCTACTAAAGATGCTCTTAGTCAACCGTGGTGAAAGTGGAGCTTGTGAGGAGAGTGAAAGTGTTGGATTGGAAATGGAGGGATACGAGCATCTTTAGTGGATTCCAAGTCTATGTGTCATGTGGAATAGAAGTTACTTTTGATGATGTGGCAATGTTTTTAAAAATAGACAATGTCTATTCATAAATAAGAAGTAGATTATCTATTCCATTTTAAAGTGTGTTTTTTGTAGACAATGTCTATTTGGTTGTTTGCATCTATGCAATCAAATAATCATTGTTTACAATTAATGATGATATATAGGTGTTACATCATATAGGGAAGATGGACTAGATAAGCTACTAAAGATGTATTTTCAAATTGATTGTCTATTCCTTTCCATGCGTTAAAACAATTTGTGGAATAGATAAGCTACTAAAGATGCTCTAAGAGTGAGGTTCTAAAACAGATATTGCTAAAGAAATTAAGGGAGAGTTAATTCTAGCCGTTACATTAATTTTGATTTTGTGAATCCAACGGACTATATGTTTAATGTTATAACAAGAGCCATTTGGAGTTTGCCAAAATCATGTTAGGGGAAAGTGCTATTATTCTTTTTCATAACAAAAGTGTTATTTAGGAAAATAAATAGTTGATCGACAGACTTGTTCATCAATCAGGTTGGGCCTGTCTTTGTTAGACCTTTATTAGAGGATTTTTAGGCTTTTACAACATTAGGATAAAATAATTTGGATCCTACCATGACAACTGTGAGCGGATCATGTTTCGAACCTGCGCGGTCACCGCGAGGCACCGACCCCGTGGGATGGAGCGTGGGGTTTTTTTGAAAGGAGCATGCTTCAAAAGATGCATTGCTCAAATAAAATATTGTTTGAAAATGTGGGTTTCAAGCTTAATAGAGTCGAGATCAGGATCTCTAGCCTATGGTACTCAGAGTCGCCACCTAGATTAGCTCTTCTAAGTAAATTTGGTAAAGCCTAGATCCTTTAAGCCTAAGCGATACCATAGCTCAGAGTTTCGAGTCCAGGATGAGTTACCCATTTCGTCATTATTTGAGTTAACATTATTCTTGTTTGGAAAACTTATGATATTTCGATTCTATCTAGATGTTTTCAGCTTACTTTTTTGTTATTTAGAGAGCAAGTAGAAAGTGATAAATAAAGTGCGAGAAAGTAAACACGTAGGAAAATAAATGTGCCTAGTCTATGGGGGATTAATTACATCATTGGGTGGCGGGTTTTACAAATCGCCTAAATAAATTAAAATCTAAGGGATACCATAGCCTAAAATACATCGATATCTAACAAATGTTAGATTGGATTTCTAAATGAAATGTGATACTTGAAAGAAATTAAATCCTAACATACATCTATCCTAAACTACCTGCATCTACAAAGGTTAGCACAAATACGACACATCACAATTAGTTGCAAGTATGTTCATTTTGGTTTCGGCAAGACCCATGTAATTGAGGTAAGAGCAATGGGGATTTCAAAGTTCTTATTTCATGAAAATTGTTCATTTTTATTTTCAACTATGTTGGTCATTTTTATTAGTGAAAATGTTGCATGTTATATTGTTGGGTCGGTTATCCTGGAAGTTGAGTTCCCTTTGTATGGGTGACCTAGAACAACATTTAGAAACATAAATCTAGGCTGAACATGCATGACATAGCCATAATTTGGGTTAACAACGGTAATGATGTCATCCATATCATTACCGACTTCCTTGTGAAGGGCGATATCGATATGAATGGCCTGAAGTGCTTCCGTTGCTATTGCAAAATTTAATCAACATATTAATACATTAATAAATCTATATAACTCCTAAATAATTATAATTTAGAGGTTTTTTACCCCCAATTATGCATTCCAAACTCAAAAGGGTCTCAGCGGGTCATTCTAGGCTTAAACGATTCGAAACGGAGCAAAACTGAGCGAAACTGAATTCCACCAAAGGCAATGTCATTAATGACATTAGACCATGTTTTTTTTATAACATTACAATGTCATTATTGATATTAGGTCATGTCATTAACGACATCGAGGTTCCAACCTGCAGAAAACACACAGAAATAGCAAAATGAAAATCCAAAGTTTCAAATTATCATAACTTTTGCTATACTTAACCGATTTGGATGATCTTTATCATTTCCAAAAGCTCAAGATGTGTAGAATATGTTTATGTAAACAAAATACTCAAAAAGGTTTAAAATCATACTGAAATTTCTAGAAAATAGATTGGTGAGAAATAACTAAAAAGAAAATGAAACTTCAAAAAGAAAAGCATATAAATGTAAGCACAAACTCTAGGAACTTAGAGGCTTTCCCCATAGTCATGAATCCACTTTCTTTAAGGTCCATGAAGTCCTCCGGGAAGCTCTCCTTGTTTTCGTTTTAGTTGGATTTGGTGATTTACCGAAAATCTTTGGAAGGGATATACTCCTTGCCAAAGTAGATGCTTCAGAAGGTGTAGTAACCTTCAAGTGAGTGATAAAGATGTTTTAGACTCTCCATTAAAGTCTCAATCTCAAGCATTGCCTATGTGATCTCTAAACCTCAAGTTTGCTTAAATGATCTCTACACCTCAAGCTTTGCTTAAAGGATGAACTAAACCTCAAATTTGCTTAAGAGATGAACAAGTGGACCCTTGTCACCCAAGTTCATGCGCTTTTCATGAACTTAATCTAACTAACCCAAAACTTTAAGTTGTTGGATGCTTAAAGTTTAAACTTAATGCCAAAAACTCAAGAAAAACCACTCAAACTTACTCAAGAACACTTTGAACCCTCACTTGCAATGCTACCGAGGATTGGCCTCTCCATGACCCTTGCAAATTGCTCATTCGGCAATGATTGCCCCTTGAAGGTTGACCTTTGGTTGTTACTACCGCTAGAACCATTGGGGAAAGAATATTAGTCATGCACCTCCGTTCTTCTGATTGAGAGTCCCATGTACAGGCTGTAGCAAGCCCATTGATAATGTGGATTGTAGAGAGTCAGGACAAGATGTGAACTATAGAAAGTTCATTGACTGTAAAAAGTCAGAAAAGATGTGAATTTTAGAAAGTTCACCAACTGTAGAAAGTTAGAAGATTAAGAACAGTAGAAAGTTCGTTGATAGTAAAAAGTCAGAGAGTTGTGAACTGTAGAAAGTTCATCGACTATAAAAAGTAAAAAATTTACGAACTGTAGAAAGTTGGTTTGACAGTAAAAAGTTAGAGAATTGCAAACTGTAGAAAGTTCACCTACTGTAGAAAGTCAGAAGATTACGAATTATAGAAAGTTTGTTGACTGTAAAAAGTCAAGAATTTACGAACTATAGAAAGTTCATTTAACTATAAAAAGTCATAAGGAAAGAGGACTATAGAAAGTCTTTTGACTGTAAAAAGTCTAAAATGGAATACGAGCTATAGAAAGTTCGTTGATTGTAAAAAGTCTGAAGAAGATTTTTACAATAGAAATTCCGTTGACTGTAAAAAGTCTAAAAAGAAATGTGGACTGTAGAAAGTCCGTTGATTGTAAAAAGTCTTAAAAGAGATATAGACTATAAAAATCTCAGAGGGTAGGCGGACTATTGAAAATTTACAATGGATGCCCCTTGTGAGTTGACCGTGGGTTGACTATAACCCTCGGAACTGCTGGGGAAAGGATGAAAGCCGTGTGCTCCATGCTTTTGATGATACATTGACTATGGTAAGTCTTCGTTGAAATCCGCTATGGGATGGTTGACCATTGCAGTCTTAATTGTATGCTCCTTCTGAGTTGCACTCTGGTAGACTGTAACCCTCGGAATTGTTGGGGAAAGGATGAAAGCTGTGTGCTCCATGCCTTTGATGATACGTCGACTGTGGTAAGTCTTCATTGAAATTCACTATTGGATGGTTGACCTTATCGGTCTGAATTATATGCCCCTTGTGAGTTGACCTCTGGGTTGACTATGATCCTCGGAATTGCTGGGGAAAGGATGAAAGCCGTTTGCTCCATGCCTTTGATGATACATCGACTGCTATGAGTCTAACATAGATGCCCCTTATGAGTTGAAGGGGTACATATAAGAATGAGGAGTTTTTTTAGTAGATACTTGTGACAAATGTTTTAATTCCTTGATTGAGATTGCTAAAAGAAAAAATTTTTGCCCCTTCAATCAAGAATTAAAATATGAGGGTTCTGAGAAATTTTTCTTCAAGCCAATGATAAATGTGGAAATTTGAGTTTGAGATTTCGGGGAATACCCCGATGGTTGCTATGTTATTTTGGGAGGCTTTTGTGATGTTGTATGCTGCTTGAAAGAGGCCTAGGTAGACTTGAATTTGATGAAAGTTGAAATGACTTGAGTTAGGCCATTATCATTCTCAATTTTGATGATCTACTACTCTGACATCTTCTCAATACTTGTAGTTTCCTCATGTTCAGGTAGAGTGTTTTTCTCATCAGAATGGCATTGCCTCGGTTTAACATTACCTTCACCTGTAAGTGACATGATGCGTATGCATGTATGAATGACTTTATTCATGAATAATATTTATCGTAAGATGTATGTTTTTCTGTTGCAGATATCATTTGCTTTGGAGTATTAGTCCAGTCGATAGTAGAAGATTCATTGCATGAGGGGCCTTTTGGAGGTTTCCAAATTGATACCCTCTTATGCTGGTGCATGAGTGCCCCCAGGATTAATCTCATTGGGCATTCCATGGTTGCCTTTTTGTCGATGGTCGAGTTTTGTAGACATGACTTCTTCAGAGTGATGATGGACATGGATCCGAGTCGAAGTTCGATTTTATGGATGAATTAGAGTCAAGTTCAAAGCCAGGATTTGGATGAGTCATTAACTTTTTGACACTCATTTCCTTCTTTGGTATGGAGCTAGTGATGTTAACGTTGATCCCAAACCATGTTGGTGTTGCTCACTTTGAAGCTGATAAGGAGAGCTTGGAAGCTTTTGTTGTGACAATCCTCTTTGTGAGGGAAATCAGAAGATATTCGTCCTAATATCTAGAGGAGATAGATGATTCCTTATACCATTCCGAGGAGGAGATGATGAAATTGATATTTCTTCGGTTCTAATTTCTGCATAGACCGCCCTTATGGGTTTTCAATCTATCGAACCTCGTCTTAATTTTTGCCTAGACTGCCCTTTCAAGTTTTCAATCCAACAGACTTATCTTTTCTTTTTTTTCATTTTTTTCTTTTATTTATTTTATTTTTGTTGAACCATGATGTGATGGGATGCTTACTTGCGATATTCTACAGTTGGCATGCAAACAATCAAGATAAACATATACATAAAGATTCAGCAAGAATGACAATTCATTGATGAACTTAATAGGGTATATAAATGTTTCAAATGATTTGACTCCTACCATTGACTATCCCTTTCAGGTTTTCTAACAAATGCAATTTCTTTTCTCTTGATGTCATAAGTTTTGTTTGAGCCGCCCTTTTCAAGTTTTCAACTCTGCGGAATATTCTTTTTCTATTTTGAAAAGATGCCATAATTTTTGCTCAACTAATAGAGTGCTAATTGACAGGCTAATTACTGTTGTTCTGCTTTTTACATCATTTATTTCTTTCACCTAGACATGATAGCATTTGAGCCTATCTTGGTGGATTCATGACTTTAACAGCTTATTCGTTCAGCATTTTTTGATTAATTTGTTAGCCGCTCTTGCCGCAATGTTGGCTTGAGGTATACACAGTGATGAGCGATGATGCTTGATATTCACCTTTTCAATTATTTTCCCTGATTTCTTAACAGCTAACTAGGGAATGAGTGATTTGCCAGGGATGGAAGGCTTCAAAACCTACATCAGGCATAGCTTTATCCCATCAAACTCAAACAGGCATTGTCTATTGGTACTCCTTCAATAATGTGATGATCGGCCCACAAATGGTGATGAGCCGCGTGATGAATTCGATGAAACATTGAAATTTTTGACTCCTTCTTTATATCTTTGACACTGGCGTCATGTTAGCCAACCTATCGGGTGTTTAGCTACTTTGGGGAACTTAGCTTCGATTTACTTTGTTGCCTCTATCTTGACTCTTCCGACCCATTTTGGTCTCAATCTTATCATCTTCTTAATGGTCAGTGGAGATTTTGTGTTTGACGATCTTTCGGTCGACCTCTAGCATGTCTTCATAGGACCAGGGAAACGATATCATGTGTTGTCTAAGTACCTATGTTATCTCTCATTTTTCATCAAGAGTCAAATCTTTTGAAATCATTATAGGGGATTCATTAATACCCAAATTAATTTCATGCGTTGATGTGTCATGCATGCTAAAAAACATTACGCTCATGTTCACAAGAATGTGTGATGTCATCCGAAAGGATATCAAGCAAGCAAGTAAAATTCGAAGCATTAAAGATTCAAAAGCCTCATTGGCCGAGTTTGTTAACATGAAAGAGTTTAAAATACTAACTATTACATTATTAGCATCCTCATCCACCACATAAGGAGGGTCCTCTTTCCTAATTGTCACCTTTTCACATTAGTGCTCATTGGTTAGTTCCCCCATGGGTGTGTCCAGGGATTCTATCCACTCAAGCTTTTTAGCTTTCCTGAAAAACCCATTGTAAGAAGTGAAAGTGTCGATCCTGAGCCTCTATCGATAGACTGGTAATGCCCCGACCAATAGCTTTACAATCATTTCAGACAAACTAAGCTTATCTTTGAGTAGCACTTAGGTTGCCATCCACCTATTGTTGTAGGGTTTGAACAATTTCTTATGTCTTTTGTATGGTGGTTTTATTTCAGATTGAAGCCATACTGCTCTATTAGGGCCTCTGAGAGGTGCTTCCAGTCATGAGTTATTTCCAAAGGCAGGTTGTAATACCATTCATTGGCTGGTCCTCCTAGTGTAACAATAAAGAGCTTAGCGTGTGTAGTAAAACACTGCTGCCATAATTCTGCTATGTTGGGAGGTAGTTATTGGTGGATTATCCCATAAATCCCTTGCTAAAAATTGAGATGAGGAGGAGTGAACATTGTGGTCCTTTGGCTAAACTGCCCCTGGGGGATTGTGGTGCCTCAAGGAGTGACCATAAAGTTGGGAGTAGACGGTCCCTGCGCCATGGTCGGATATTGAGGTAGCTGGGCTAAAATGTTTAATCCCGCCATGAAAAAGGATGGGGCTCTCAAATTCTGAGGGACCATCGGTTGTGAGGTAAAATTTTGAGGTGATGGAATGAAACTAGATGAAGGTTTAGTTTTTCTTGTAGATGAAGTTGAGTGATGCCAACCCGGATGGAACAGACCTGAATTAACCAATTTTTGACCAACTTGCCCCTAATTAAATTGATTCTAGGATTGAGCAACCCGGAAGGCATTAGTTTGCCTCAACCTTGAATGATCATTTCCCCCAAAAGTTTGACCTGTTTGAAATTGACCGAATAGTCCTAGACCTTGACTAAATTGATTCAGTGCTTGGGATAGTGATAACCCCATTTGGTCATGGTGGTATTGGGGTTGCAAGGTTCCTGCGCTAAATTGGGAAGTAGTGGCATGATTCCCAACTGGGTAACTTGATGATAGGTGAGTATTAAGAGTAGAGTCTGAAGTACTGTTCTTTAGCTGAAGTGATGAAGGTGGAACTGTGATGCTTGATCAAATTGATCACTGTAGAGAATGGAGCTTAGAGCGTTGGCCATTTCTGAGCCTGTGTTTAATGGGATTTGTTGGACAATTAGTGCCTCATGTGAAATCTGCTTGTCTGTTCCATGACCACCTCGAGGATCCGTCATCCCGAAACTTTGACTTGAATAAAAGACCGATCATTGATTCAAACCAAAATCTTAACTTAAACCCGAACCCAAATGTAAACTTGATTCTTTGCTTGAATTAGTGTGTGGAATACCCTTTGATGGAAAGTTCTCTAGGCAAGCCGCAATAGAGGAAATCCGGATGAGGCGGGAAGTCATCCTCTTCCAAGCCTTAACTGAAGCAAACACAATCGAACAGCTTCATCAGATATGAAATGCATGTCTGACATACTTGATGTTGATGTGCGAGATGCATATGATGTGGCTGCATTACAAAGGGTTAATATGTCGTGATGTGATAAAATTCATGTTTGTCAATCCATTTGAAACAAATAGGGTTAGTCATTAGTAATAAATATGTAACTCAAATGATAATAAAACCTGACTCGTGTGGTTAGGGCTTGAGGTTGAGGTGACATCTATGTGATGTCAAGGGTTGTGTTTGTCAATCCGTTTAGAACAAATAGGTTAATTGCCGTAATACCCATGTGGTAGTAGGCTCATGTTTGAGGTGTGACTCATGTTTTTCCAATCCATTTGGAATAAAATAGGTTGACATCCGTAATACCTGTGTGGTAATAGACTTTGTTTTAAAGTGGATTTATGTTTTCCAATCCATTTGGAACAAAAAGGTTAATTGCCGTAATACCCCGTGTGGTAAAAGGTTGAGGTTATGATTTGTGTTTGCCAATCCTCTTAGACTAAATAAGTTAATTGCCATAATACCCGTGTGGTAATAGGCTCAGTTTCAAAGTGTAAATTATGTTTGCCAATCCATTTGGAATGAATAGGTTGATTGCTGTAATACATGTGTGGTAAAAGGCTGGGCTTCATGAGAATTCACAACTATGGCTCTTTCTCTTGTCTTGAGGTGGCTTTGTTCAGCTTTCACACAATTGTGCGAGTCCGGGTAAATAGTGCATTGTACGGTGTGACTATTAGCATAGTGGGTTTATTGCCCCGAATGGGCAGAGGTTCGGGTGCCAAGCGAACACTGCTATACTTTGGGAATTTGTGATCCTAATCATAGGTTACATTGTCTTAGTATATTGTCTAAACCTAGGTGTGTGATATTTGTGTGACCTCGGGTTTGTGGTGGTATGATGATCATATCATAAATGAGTGTGTGCATAATAGTGTCTGCATAAGAGATTGTGGTTAGCATAATGCTATATATGATATATGATAAAAGGGAAGTGGTAAAAAATAGTACATAGCATGCGATGCACTTCCTCCGACCTTATATCCCCTTGAGTAAGGGTTAAGCTTCTAAATCTAAGCTTGGGTCATTCAATACTATGAGGTATTAAGGAGCGTGCCTACAAGGAGATATTCAATTTGTTTGGTAGACTAAGAGAAAGTATCTATGGTTTCCTTATATGAGTTCGGTCATGGGCTATTGATGTAGAAGGTTCTTGTTACACTAAGATACACTCCAAGCCTCTCCCCAAATAGGTGCGAATGAGGGAGGTACATGCGATATGGCAACAAGTGATCCACCAGCTAAGTATCTTTGGTCGCCATGGGGTAACAAATGATAGTTTCGCATGCTTCACGGTAAATGGGGCATCCTAATCTTAAAGGCTAAGCCATCTAATGCATATGCATTTGTTTGAAATATTGTAAGCGTGGATTTAACTCATTTAACAACTTTTCAATACTCATCCAAAATCTTTTAAACTTTTAAGTTTATGAAAAGATATTCCTAGTGAAGTAGCCACTGTGAGCGGATGACGTTTTGAACCCGCGCGGTCACCCGGAGGCACCGGCCTCGTGGGATGGGGCATGGAGTTTTTCGAAAGGAGCATGCTTCGAAGGATGCATTGCTCAAATAAAATGTTGTTTGAAAATCAACATTTCAAGTTTAATAGACTT
>CATIWQ010071882.1:0-21153 GCA_949673415.1 Euphorbia schlechtendalii | reverse complement strand
AATTCCAACCATTTATATTGGAGAATCTGGCCAGATGAAAAAAATAACTCCAATCCATAATACATTCCTATTTGAAATATAAAAAAAAGAGTCCTGTATTTGGGTTCCCGTTTCGGGGAAACAATTGTTTCTTTGTTTCTTGTTTATTTTTTTTATTCAGATTGTTAGTTTTGTATTAGTATATTAAGAAATCAGTACTACAGCAAGAATAATAATAGCAATAAAAATAATATTTTTTTAAAGAAAGTTTTTTTATAAATAGAAAATGAAGTAAAGAGAGAAAAAAAGACAAAAGTTTGCAAATGGCGATTAGGTGGGGATGTAAACGGGGTCTCAAATCTTTGATTCCAATGGAGATCCGTTCCGATAGTATGTGAAAATCTTCGATAAGAAATCTCCACGGGTAGGGAGTGGAGAATTTTTCGTACCCGAAACCTTAATGGATATGGTAATGGGGAATGCACTCCCCAATCCAATAAATCCCCGAAACCGACACCGATATACCTCTATTGAAAAATCCCAAATATTTCTCAAATTATTCCCATAACCTCCAAATATTTTCTATATTTTATAAATTTTATAATTTATATTATATGGCATATGGATATGGACTTATGTCAAGTCTTTTTTTTTATTTTACAAACCTTGCAACCCTAAAGGTTATGTACATAAATGAAGAACAACGTGGAATTGAACCAAATATTGTTGATTTTGATGTTTTTACTTATACTCTTATTTTGAATGTTGAACATTGCATCTCAAGTTTGATGTTTATTTTCTTAGGATTTATTATGTAATGTGATAGATTTTTAAATTATATATTAAGACTTTAAACTTATTTAGCATTAAACATTGAAATAATTTTATCAAATAATATTTTTAAGTAATGATTCACAGTTTTTATTGTACGAAACATATTAGTATAGATGCTTTTATCTATACTCTTATTTTGAATGTTGAACATTGCATCTCAAGTTTCATGTTTATTTTCTTAGGATTTATTATGTAATGTGATGAGACTTTTTAAATTATATATTAAGGCTTCAAATTTATTTAGCATTAAACATTGAAACAATTTGATCAAATAATATTTTTAAGTAATGATTGAAAGTATTGTATGAAACTTTGAAAATGTTTACATATTATTTATTTTAATGCGAAAATGGAGAATACCCGATATCCGATGGAGAATCCCTGATAAGGAAATGGAGGAAAAATTATCTCCGAATCCTTTATGGATATGGATATGGAGAATATTTTTTCCCTGAAAACTTAATGGGTATGGAGATGGGGAATGCATTACCCGCCCCATTAAACCTCGTTTTCATCCCTAATTATGTTGATGTCCATAACTTCTATCACTAAGCCATGTAACTTGTTTCCTTACAAGTTCTTTTTTTTTCTTTAAAAATAGACTTATTTCATGTAATGAATAAGAAGAATAGCGATACAATACATATACTTTCTCTCAATCTTTGTTATACCCTACTTTTCTATTTGTTCATGTAATGCATATTCTTATTGATTCATATTATTTATAACATGGTATCAGCATGGGTTTGCACTTTCGGTCTACCAACAAGTATATTATTCAGATGTTTTGATAAAAAAATGTGATAGTGATGAGTATTATAAAGATACATGAAATCTGATTACTGAGGAAATTTTTTTTCTGTCTCCAATTTCATTGTATTTTTTATTGTTAATATTTCTACATATATAATTTTCTTAATTCTTTTGAATAATTTTGTTGACAGAATTAATGCATACGAGGAACAATGTATCATTCAATAATGGATTGCAATCGTTCAGCCAGTTCATAAAGATTTGGTGAAGTTTATTATGAGTTTGTTTTAGTAAATTAATTTTGAGTTACAGACAATAATATATGTTGTAGTATTATATGAAAGATCAAAACTATAATAGTCGACTATTGAAGGTCCTGAAGGTCTTTTGTAAAGGTTTTTAAGGAAATATGTTTGAAAATTCAAATTAATATAAATGCGCTATCAATTTCCAACTGAAATGGGAATATAAAATAAATGAATGATTTCCACCGGAAGTGGAAGAGTAAAATTGATGAATAAATTTCACTTGAAGTGAAAAAAAATTAATTTTTAAATAATTTTCACTTAAAGTGAAAAATAAATTTGATGAATAATTTTCACCCGAAGTGAAAAATAAACTGATGAATTATTTTCACTCGAAGCGATTTGATTATTAGTTTTCACTTGATGTGAAAAAGTGATATTGATGATTGATAACCCATTAGAAGTGTAATATCAATTTGATGAAAATAATAATCAGCGGAAGTGAAAAATGAAAGGAAGATTGACGTTAATTTTATATATTGTAAATATACTAAGTTAAGCTTTGAAAATGAGTGAAAAAAATTACATCGATATCGGGTAACGTTAAAATTGATAAAGGCTCTGTAAGAGCCAGTGTTAATGTATGAAGGGAAAAGTGTAAAATGTTCTAGAAGAGTCAATATAACGGTACTAAGACAAGGAAAAATTGTTGAATGCTCTTGAAGAGCAACTATTATTGAAAAGCTATTGTAGAAGTCATGTTGATTATAAAAGTAAAAGTATAAATAAACAATGCATTATTTAACCCAAATTCTCACAAAAATTTATAGAGTTTAAAATATATTTACAGAAATGAGTATTATATTGAAACTGTGAATGAAGACATTAAAGAATGCCATTATATTATAAACATATCTTGAGGCTAGTTTAAATTGTAAACTAAAAGTTTAATTTTAGATACTTATGAAATTTGGCACAATCGACTAAGTCATTGTAGTTCAATAACGATGAAAAATTTATTGGGAAATGCACATGAGAATTCAATAGAGAGCTGAAAGTTCATTCAAAATAGTGAATTATGTTGTGCTGCTTGTTCGCAATAAAAATTAATAATAAACCTTCTAGGAGTAAGGTTGAATTGACTCTCCTATCATTTTTAGAAAGCACATTGTGAGCACAAGATTCTTTGTCCCTATCGCGAACCAATGATGAGAAATATTTTTACTTACCTTTCTTCTTCCAGTGATCCTCTTTGAGGTCATGAGACGTTCGGAGAAGATCCTTGGACCTTTTGGAAATCAAAACCATTCAAACCAACCCAAAACCATCCAAAACACCACCCAATACGGTCCAAAAATCCTCAGAAAAATTCAAAAATCATCCCATCTAACCCATTCGACCGGAACTGGTCTAACCTTTCGAACTAAACCTAACCAAGCCGGTACGATCTAAATCGAATCGGTACTGACCAGTATCGATCCAAATCGGACCAGTATTAATTCACATTGAACTGGTCTCGAATCAGGCCGGGACTGGTCCTGGTCAACCAGACCGGTCCAGACCTGGTGGTTTTCCAAGTCAAACCGGTCCCAACCTTGCCCACGTGGTAAGGCCAGTTCCGGCTGTCTTGGCAGCCACTCCAACTATGTTTTTTTACCCCTTTTACCCTCAACTTCTTTTAACCTTTCTCAAAAATACCCTTTAACCTATCATTATTTACTTTTTTAACCAATTTCTATAGAATCCTAAAAATTGGGTTTTTTGGGGATTGAAAGTTTTTACATCTTTGGGAAATTTTAAAGAGAGAAACTTTAGGGAGTTTTGAGAAAAAAACTAGGAAAAATCTCTACTTCCTTTTTCTGACATTTTTTCTTCGAAAGTTCCCTTTTCCTTTCGGGTTCTTCAAGTTAGAAAATGAAAATCTAACTCTTAAGTTTTCTATCCCCCCACCAAAAATCCTCTTTCCATCCTTTTTTCTGACCAAAATCAAGCAAAAAGACTTCGGGATCTTTTTCTTTGGCGTTCCTAGCTCTGAAAGTCGTGGATTCACATAGTAGGGGTAAGATTCTAAGCTTTTGGAGACTTTTGGCATGATTGTGTGCTTTATTTTCTTTGGGTTTTTAGATCTATCCTGAAGGACAGATGGGTACTAGTCCGTGTGTATCTATACCGGCTTGCCTTAGGGCGGTACTAACCTGTTGGGTCGCACAAACCATATAGTAGACCGGTCTCGGCTCTTCGGGCAGGTATTGATCCGGTACCTCCGGAATCGGTACTGACCGATACCGACCCCTATAGGACTAGTCCTGGACGGTTAGGCAGGTATCGGACCATGCTGGCCAAGACCCCACTTATTTTATGTTTTTGACGTAGTTTGTTTTTTTTTCATTTATTATTATTTTAGGCCCCCACACCACGGGAAATCCATTTTTCCCTGATAATCGACCACATTTATGCAATGTTTAACTAGAAATAATAAAATTTAGGAATATCAAGTCTAAAATCAATCATTTTTCTAATAAAAGCGTGCGGGAAACCCGAATTCTCCACTTTTAAAGCCATAACGCGCGATTCACCCTAATCGAACTTATGCTACTTATTGCATCCTGTTTGGTTAACTAATTATGCCATGATGTTGTGATATACCCGTGCTAACCTTTGTGGATGTAGGTAGTTTTAAGTTAGATGTATGTTAGGTATTTATTTTCCTTCGGATATCTCAATTGTAAATAAAATGTATTTGTAGATCATTTATATTTAGGACCATCTGTGTATTGCCTCATGGTTTGTAC
Organism: Euphorbia schlechtendalii; assembly: GCA_949673415.1. Taxonomy (NCBI): domain Eukaryota; kingdom Viridiplantae; phylum Streptophyta; class Magnoliopsida; order Malpighiales; family Euphorbiaceae; genus Euphorbia; species Euphorbia schlechtendalii. The sequence continues at coordinate 16,550 of CATIWQ010071882.1, read as the reverse complement.
AATTATTTGCCCTACCCCCTTAGATTAGAAGCCTTGTATTTATTTTATTTATTGCTTTCATTTATTTATCGCTTTCTGCATGTGTGTGATGTTAAAATTCCAACATAATCGAAAAGGACTAGAAATAATCAAAATATCTTAAAGGTGGTGACTTGTATGTAATATTAACTCAAATAACGATGAAGTAGGTAACTCATTCGGACCTGAATCTTTTTACTATAGTACAATTTATGCTTAACGGATCTAAGCTGTACCAAATTTCCTGGAAGAGTTAATCTTGGTGGCGACTTTGTAACATAGACGAGAGGTTTAGGCCTCGAGTCTTCCTAAAACTATATTTTCCTTTCTTTCTCTCTTTTCAAATCCCGCACGCCTCATGTCATGGGGTTGGCACCTCGCGATGACTGCGCGGGTCTGAAATGTCATCCACTCACACATATATTATGAGATATAAGTGGATTAATTGATCTACAATATAAATTATTAAGTTGGTAACATAAGTACACTTGTTGAAGTTGTACAATCACTTGAAGTTGATACTTTAGCTTGATGCTCACATGTATGTTTTCGCATATAAATTGAGTTTAAAGTTGAACATCATGTAGCATGTGTTCATACTCAAGATGATCTTGCAAAACCATATATTAATAGTCAACTTTTAATTACATGGCCAATGATTATGCAAACGTCATGTATTAGATTGGGATATACAATATTGTGCAACAATTTTTATGCGTTTAAGACCAAGTTATAATAAAACTTCCCTTACAAATTTTATTGGTCTTGAGCCTTTTATTTCTCATCTAAGAAGTTTATGTTGAATATGAATCTCCAGAAAAGAAAAATAAGAAACATAGTCGTATATACCAGAAGTAATTGTGCCAATTATTATTAAAATTCATGAATAATAAATTAACAATAACGATATAAGAAACACATGAAGCGTGGATAATCAATTGGTTTATAGGATAAAATTCTTGAAATTTTTTTGACAATTAAGATAATATCGTTGATGATAAATATACTAATATAAATTCAATTCCTATAAAAGTAGTAGCACCTGAAGTGCAATATTAATACTAGTAAAAGATAGAAAAAATATAAAATTATTATAGACCCTTATTTTGCTAGTATCGTGACATTAAGAAAAGTGTATCAAATATAGTATATTCAAAATTGTCAAACGATATGTTGTTGGCAAAAATGGAAAATATGTAATTCAAGAAGAACTACTTCTTTTAAAAGTAAAAATATTGGAACATGTAGTTCGAATACCATAAAAGTTAAAAGTAATGGTATATTAATGAGATTTTATGAAGACAAGTATATATATTTTATTTATCTTCTTTCTATGGTTTATATTCAAAACCTTTCTTTCCTATGTAATTATTACTTATCGTGTTATTTGATAGAGTTGCACAAATTTTTGTATTGTTTAAAGCAGATTGAGACATGTAGTAAATCAATAGCCAAATAAGATCTTATGACAATTTATGAAGATATTGCTGCCAATACAGCTTAATTGAAGGAAGATTGCATTAGACGAGACATAATAAAACACATTTTATCAATCTTTTCTTTACACGTTATCTAAAGTATTGTGAAGTTGATATCTCCAAAGTTAGATGAAGTAACAATCAAACATATAATTTTTAGTAAGTCAATGACTGTTTCTATTCTTAAAAGACATGTGCATAATATTGAGATATGTCAACTCAAGGTTGTGTCTTGACCATTGTATTTTTTAGGGGATATAAATTTTCATATGAAGATTGTACTCTTTTTCCTTTACTAAGATTTTTTGCCACTATGTTTTTCTTAGCAAGGTTTTAACAAGACATATCCATATTTCATAATCATATTCTTGCGAAGAGAGGAAGTAAGCATTGCACTCTTTTTCCCTTAACCAAAGATTTTTTCCCACTGAGTTTTTCCTTGGTAAGATTTTAACGAGAAAGTGTCTCTATCATTAAGCCATGTAACTTGTGTCCTTATAAGTTCTTATTTTTTTTCTATAAAATTATACTTATTTCATGTAATGAATAAGAAGAATAACAATACAATACATATATTTTCTCTGAACCTTTATTATACTCTACTTTTCTATTTGTTCAAGTAATGCATATTCTTGTTTATTCATATTTTTGTAACACATATAATCTTTTATTATTTTATAAAAAAAACTATGATGTTTCTTTTTGGTTCCATTGTAAATATGTAGTCTTTCCCAATAGAGGATAAGAATTCTCTAAATTTGGTAGGTGATACATTTGTAAATTTCAGTTAATCTCAACCATTCATCCAGTTTTAAGGGTTAAGATTGAAATTTAGTTATTTGTAGGGTTTGTTGGTCCTGTTGGCTCACAATTTGTCAGAGGGGGGGTGAATAACTTTAACTTAATTATATTTGATTACTTAAAACTTAATTTTATCATTTTCAAATTTGCAAGATAAGATAGAAGATGATGCGAAACAAAAGACAGTTAATGTGCAAGAAGAATACAAAACTGAACAAATCAAGCTGGACTCAATTTTGACTAGTTGATGCTAAGCAAAACTTACTTAGTATTCACAGAAATGAAGCTGATTAAAAAACAAGAGAGCAGATAATTATAATGATGAGTGTTATTGTGCTAACTAATAAAAGATGTTGAGTTAAAGAAATATAAAACCTGATTTATACTAGTTCGGACACAATCTACCTCCAATCCCCAGGTACCTTCCTTGAGCTTTAATTCACTAATGTTAACTCCTTTAACCAGGCGGAGAAGCTTTTGACAACGGGTAGATTATAGTGAGTACCTTTCAAGCTATCTAACCCTCAAATAGATTTGAGTACCTTTCTCAAATATGCTATCACTAAAATTTGCTTAAAGATGAAAGAATATAAACACAACTTATAGAATGTTGGTTCCTTTACAGTTTAAGAAGTTAATCATCTCTGTCTATTTTCTCTCTTGAATACAAACAGATAAAGAATTGATTGTTTTCTTCTGAATGCTTGAGGAATTTCGAATGCTAAGATGGATTGAATAGAGGCTTCAGCTTTTAGAAATTCAGGTATTCACCAAGTTATAAATGCAGTTATCAGTCTCTATTTATAGAAAATGATCCTGAAGTAGCCATTGCAACTTATCGTCTTGACTTGAACTTTAAATTTTCTTCTCTCAAGTCTTCAATATCTTCTCATTGTGAGACATGCTTGAATCAGTTGAGAGAGAGGACATTTGAATGTTGTTGCATGAGATTAATCCGTTGATTAATATATCGCCATGTCTTGATCCTCAAGTCTGATTTTATCTGCGAGAGAGAGAGAAAGAGCACGAGATGCAATGTGGCATTCTTTAATAAGCTTGAAATTCTAACATTTCAGCTTGGCACGTCGACGAGTGAAAAATGTTTCTCTTAGAATTTAGTAAGAACACGCTAACATTTCGTACGAACACTTTTTTCCATGGTCTACATAATTATTTCCTTTTTTTTTAGTGTCAAATTCTTTTTGAAACCCGAAACTTAAATATTTTGTGATAAAATAGAGTTAAAGGAAAACAAAGTCACATAAGTTAGCATATAGTATTTAAACTTATGCTAAGGTATCTCAAGTTAAATTCTATTATTGAGTTACTCCTCTAATTTTAACTCGGCAATCTAACATCAGACAACCTAAGTTATTTTTATTTAACTAAGCACCGGTCATCGAGCTGAGTTAGTTTACTTAAACTAATCTCTTACTAACAACTTAATTAAGTATTTACTTAGTACCTAATTAAGCTTATTGTCCTAGTCAGTTTATTTTTTCAAAACTCATGATACTATGAAGTATCATTAAGCTGGGTTCTACAAGATCCATAGTGGAATTAAATCTTAACCATTAAAACTAGATGGATAGTTAAGATTGAGTAAAATTTACAAACGAAATTTGAAATTTAGAGAATCATTTCCCCAAATAGAAAATTATATCTATAAAATTGGGTTCCACTTAATCACTCTTTCCAGTAAGAAAGAGTCGTCACTTCTTCTCACAATATACATTTGCACCCTATGTTTGTCCTTAAAACCCTATTAACCAACTGAACTTATGCACGTTCTATATAACTTTTGAATTTGTTAAAATTGAACCTTATAGACCTCAAACTTTTTAAAAGTTAACCTCATAGCCCTTGAATGTTGATATGCTTAGCATTGTTTCGCTGGGGATCAGATTGTGGATATTTTTGCCAGATATGAATCACTTATTGTTTCGCCAGAATAATATTAAGCATGTCAGCACTCAACATCAAGGGTATGAAATGAGCTTGTAACAAGTTCAAAGGATAATAAAGTTCACTTTAACAAGTTCAAGGGACTATAAGATTCACTTTTTATAAATGGGCAATTGTTATGAATGTCCTGTTTAGGCAAAGTATTTACATGTTTACCTCTAATTAATTCTTTTCATTATATAACATTTTGTAAGTTTAGTTTGTTCTTTGTACGTTCGATGTAAATGGTTTTAACCCTCACTATCACAATTTTCTCTGAATTAGTTTTCTCTTCTCTTCTCTTCTTTGATTTCATTGATCTAAAGTTTTTCCAGTTCCATCTTCTTCGTTTAATTCGATTTTGCTAATCCTTGCAACTATGCTCTTCTTTGCATAATTTTTTAATTCAAAATAACGATTATGTTTTTATCTGTCTTTTTGTATTTGATTCGATTTTTGTTTTGAATCTTTGTAGATTTGTAACATTTTTGTTTTCGTCCTCTTTGTTTTGAATCTCTTATTTATTTTTTGTATTGGATGTTTGAATTTCTATTTTGATTCAACAAAATGCAAGGTCTTCTAGTTTACGCATAAGTTGTTTGATGAATTATCAAACTGGAGGAGAGATAACAGTTGAAGATATTTTGCATTATCATTTTCTTAGTATCTGGTAGTTACCTGGTAGCTATATGGTAAGAAGTTGATAGTTTTCTGAATTCACAATTTTGTTTTTTTATAGCTTTTGAAATTTGTTTTTGAATGTAACAATGAAATATATGGTTCATACCAGTTTCCTACCATATATTGATGAATGAACAAACTTCCAATGAAATATAAGGTTCCTCACATTCCTACCAGTATCCTATTAGATATTGATGGATTAAACAAACTTATAGCGAAATATAAGGTTCCTATCAGATTCTTACCAGATATTGAACAAAATTTTTTTGAAGGTATTTGGTAAGTAGTATCTAGTAGGAAGTTCGTATATATGTGAATTTAGTAAAAATCATTCTTCATATGTACACATATGATATGGAGAAAAATTTTGACATGTATTTACGTTACCTACCAGGCTCTTATAAGATATTTGTTATTTTGATATTGGTTGTGAGATAACAATTGAAAATATTATGCATTATCATTTTTTTAGTACTTGGTAGCTGCCTGGTAGATATCTGGGAAGTTGATAATTTTTTGAATTCGTAATTTTATTTTTTTTATAACTTTTGAATTTTTGTTTTTTAATGATAATAATAAAATATATGATTCCTACCAGTTTCCTACCAGATATTGATGGATTGAACAAACTTCTAGCAAAATATAAGGTTCCTACCACGTTCCTTTTAGATTCCTACCAAATATTGAACAAAATTTATTTATTTGGTAAGGTATGTAAGTGAATTTAGTAAAATCCTTCTTTATAAGTACACATACGCTATGGAGAAAATTTTTGACATGTATTTGTGTTACTTACCAGGTTCCTACCACATTCTTACCATATTACTACCTGATACTTGCTATTTTGATTCAATACTTTGTAGATATATATGTTGCATGTGTTGTAATCACTTTTCTAGTACATTTTCATTTTACTTTTAAGATTATAATTGTTTGTTTAATACTTTTCTACTAGTTATCTAACAGAATAATGTTTACTACCAGTTTCGTACTAGTGATTTACTAGATTTTGAATAGTGAAAAAAAGTTTCGAAAAAATATATAAAAATAGATGACGTTTCGAAGATAAAAATGAGAAGAATAAAAAAACTCTAAAGCGACATGTCAAAAAAATAGACGGTTTGAGAGATAATGACCAAATCAGATAAGAAATTTTTTAAAACTAACAAAAGTGTAAGGGATAAGAGCATATACAGTAGTAGTGTACAATGTAAATTTTAATCTTAATTGAGTAAAAAAAGTTAATACCTTAAACTTGAGATGATATAAATCTTAATTTTCACCGCATTTATAAAATTGCCCCTTTAATAAATTCAAGGATATATGTGAAATGTTTGTAAATGTAGGGGTATATGACTTTTAGGAACAAATATAAGATATACATGCATTAAGCCAATTGGAAATAAAAAACAAATGCATCATTGGTTTCGACACTTTTGTAACTTTCACTTAATCTTTTGAAAATGATTTTGTAATTCCCTCATTTTTTAAAAATTGATTTTATAGCTTCTTCTATTTTCAAAAAGTGTACCATTTTATTACCTGAATGTTATATGTTAATTTTTAATTAAAAAAAGAAAATAAAAAATTAAAATTTTTAAAAAATCATACTTACCAAAAATTGATACGTGACGTTCGTAAAATTATAAAATCATATTTTTGAAATTGAGGAAGCATGCTACTCCTTTCCAAATAGGTAAAAATGATAAAAGGTGAGAAACATTCGACCAGTATAATATTGGGTCCCACTTAATAACGCCTTCCAGTAAGAACCGTCAATCCTTCTCACACCATACATTTTTCACGTGCCTTTTTACACTGCTACACTTCACTGGATTTCTCATTACCCTCTTGCTTGTGCTTCGTATTCTTCCACGTGTCCCTAAAGTCACCGTCATCTTTCTGCATTTTTGGTCCAATAAGGTAGTGACACGTAGAAAAATTGGACTACAAATAAAGTGGGTGGGCGCCCCATTTGGCCATTTGAGTTATCCGTTCCGTTAGTCACCACCGGCGGGCTAATCTTCATCACTTGTCCGTGTGCTAATCTTTTATTTTTATTTTAAATAAATTTACTAACTTTTACCCTCTTTAACATAGAAATGGTTTATATCGATAGACACACTCTTATTTATTTTTCTTATAAAAATGGATGTTTTGCCAGCTAAAATTCTAAAAAGAATTTGTACAAGTGAAAAATAAAATGTAAACTTTTAACTTTTTTAGGGTTACTGATTGAATTGTATCAATTAACCGGTCTGACATTTTCTACTATTAAACATGATCACGTACACATAAAATTATTCGATACAATCTATATATAATACGAATTGTCAATATATGTTCAGATGATTTATGTATTAAAATTAATATGTAAATTTTTACCAAACTTTAGTTTGTTTTTGTAATACCAATCATATTTTCTAATTATTGTGCATTTATAATATGTGACGCATGTGATCAATGATAATAGCTAACAATAGTGTCTTTGTGGCTGGACCCTCTCGTTGTCTTTAGCTACCATGACCGAGCCCCCTTTTGGTATTCTGAGGGATCGTCCTAGGGAGGTCCGTCCTGTGAGTTTGGGTGAGCCATCGGCTGTGCCAAGATGACGTATTATGAGGTACACCATTGTCAGTGGTCCAAAGGACCGTTGAGAGTTTCACTTGGAGAAGAGAGTACCACATATCTGCGTCTTTCCCAGGCTCCGACCATGTCAAATCCTTAGAGCGCTTTGTTATCCTAGCTTATTCGGTTGTCCCCTCATTGGCCACGCGCCTCATGTGGTAGGCAACCAACCAACCAACAGAAGAGAGGACTTGGTGGGCCCCGTCTTCCACGTAGATACTAAAACCCTATATAAACCCCATTATCTCCCATTTCTCAAGTATCTTGTTCAATACATTCTCTTTGTCTCTTGTTTGTCTCTTGTTTTCTCTCTTACATCTCATACTAATTTGATCGTCAGAGTGCTAACACCAGAACTATGACCAAGGCTTGTTTTGTAGGTGGAATCATATCCTAGAGATCGAAGTCCCAATGGAGAGTGTATGTTGGACATCAATTGGTGCGATGAGTGTGGATTGAACCTCACAATGAGTACTCCCTAGGAAAATGACCCTTCTAAAACCACTAAAGGACCTACTTTCCTCCTGAAAACCCCAGAATCCTGGAAGAAAGTGAATCCTCACGTGCGTCCCACTCAAACAAACCCGCAAACCATGAAAAGTAGTTTAATTGAGACATTTATCTCTAGTAATGTAGACCACAACCCCCTCAATGGTCAGTCTCAACCCCAAATAGAGGATTTGATGGAAGCTATGAAGGAGCAAGCCGCCCTTACTAAGAAGCATGCAAAGTCTATGGCCACCTTGCATGAAACAGTACAGTTGCTAGCTCAAGCGCGGGCCAACGATTTGAAAGTCATACAAGGTCTTCAACAGCGAAACAAGGAAACCCCGCCCTCCTCGCGTGGCTGTTCCTACGAGAGACCTTCTCCTTCTCAGATCTATTAGCTCCCAAGAAGGGGAAGGCAAAGATGGCCATAGAATCTTCATTTAATGATAGAAAAGAAGATGAGCCCAGCTTCAAGTCAACCCCTAGGCTCAAGATATCACCCCCGTAAGGGTTGAAAGGTGGAAGAAGAGGGCATCTAAGATCCCCTGACTTAGAAGACTTGATCGAATGACCCGGAAAAGGTGTAGAAAAGGCTCGGTCTATGAGGAAGGATTGAATGACATAGTGGAGCAGTGAGTAAGGTAGTTGTTAACCAAGGCAATTTTTGAAGCACTGATCCCAGAAGTAGCAAGTGCAACATCGCCTTATTCTACGGAGATAAGAGCTGCACGGTTCAAGAATTTTAAGCAACATCAGATGAGAGAGTATGTTGGGGTAAGGGACCCCACAGCTCACATCAATTACTATAGGTAGTGTATGGAGGTTGCAAACGCCACCGATGTTATGATGCACAATTTATCTAGTTAAAGGGATTCATTGGTGATCTCGGTGTGGTGTCCAGCATTGTAAATCTAATAGCGGTCTATTGCGATAACAATGGGGCTATTGCTCAGGAAAAGAACCATGATCTCGTCAGAGAAACAAATATGTACTCAGAAAATACCATCTCATTTAGGAGATAGTAGCTAGAAAAGATATAAGCTTATAATATATCCAAACGGATCATAATCTAGCTAATGGGCTAACAAAGCCATTGACTCAGGTTAAACATGACCAGGATGTAAGGAGTGTGGCATGAAGCACATGAGCAATTGGCTCTAGTGCTAGTGGGAGATTGTTAGACATGATGTATGCCCTAGAGGCAATTAGGGCGATATATGTTAATTAGTTATAATGTACAAATAATTTCAGATTATTATTATTATTAATGAAGGCATCTTTGTTATTTATCAATGCTTTTTGTTTAATTTATGTATCTCACTGGTATCATATATACATTGATAAGATAAAGTTTGTGAATACTTCATAGCATATTGCAAGGACATAATGGGAGCTATGTGGTGTGAGAACTGCACATACATGTTACTATGAATAGTTTAAATATCCATAGTCATAGTTTCATTGAGACTGGACTTCAATGAAGCAGACCGATTAGTATGTGTAGGCTTACTCCTTGGATTAGATCTAAGCAGTCGATCTCACTAGCTGAAGGTGGTACCTTGAGTTAACACATGAATGTATTTGGGTAATACGTTGCAAATCGTTATAAGATGGACATTCAGAAATAACTATATCCATATGTTGGTGTCATATCTTATTGCAGTAGAAGTACAAGTATCCTCAGACCTGAGATACTAGTTACCTTATGTATGAGTCGTTAAACTTTGAGTCATACTTATTCATATCCTAGAGATCAGGATGATACGGGTGATTACGGGTATAGTAATGATCACATGTAAGTAAGCCGAGTAGTTAAGATGGGATCCATTGCTCCTAATATAGTGATATAATGGGAGATGTACATTAGAACCTCTTGTTGAAGAGACACACTCATAAACCTCTGATTAGAGTATAAGATTAATAGAATGAGTTTCTAGTCAATCTTGATACATTATGGCAAGTGGTGTTCTTTGTGAACAAGTTTAATTCCAGGATAGCTATGCCTATTACATGAGCTAACACTTAATCCGAACTCAATAAACTGGAGGGAACTTAACCTGATGGAAGGAGTGTATTGTATTGGTTACTACTGTAGAACCGGATCAAGTTACAAGCACGTGACATTTCGAGTATATATCGGCGAATCATACACCTTTGCTAGAAAGCCCATTTAATCATCTAGAGTTATTGGGTTCCATATCGGTCTAGAACACTAAGCGTAAAGGTTCTTTAATGGGAAGCCAAGTTTAGGTTAACCTTTAGCAGCTCTATACTTCAGGATCCTATGAGGTCACACACTTTGGGTCTTTACCGGACTAAGTAAAGAACCTATAGATTGGGTCTATACCGAGAATATTAAGGTTGTCGAATTTGTTGGATTAATTATTAATTAGTTGGACCAAATTAATAATTAAAAGGATTAAAGGAGAAAATTGGGAATATTACACTGAGCAGAGCAAGGGAATTTTTCCCGTTGCGAGTGGGCCCTAAATGAACACGGGTTGTTCGAAGTGGGGCCTACACAGCTGCCCGCAAGCTAAAAAGCTCGTGAGCCACTAGTAGGACCACTAGTGCAACCCGCAAACCCACCTTGCGGGGCTTGCCTTGTGGAGGCAACGCATAACTTGCATAAGCGGGGTGTGCGGCGGGTCAACCTACGGATCCTAGGGATCCGCGTAGTTGAGCTTACTTGTGGGATAGCATCCCACATTGCTAAATGAGGAGAGTATTCAACTCCCCTCTCCCTATAAATAGGTCTCCCTTATCCTCCTTTTAACCATCATTTATTGGCCTACCATGGGGCTATATGTGAAGAAGATGGTTCAGGCGAACGCCAAGAATAATAGCTCCCCCCATATGCCATGGACCGTCATTCAATCCGCTTGGCCATTCAGTACTTGGGAAGTTGACCTTATTGGCCCCCTACTGCCAATGCTTGGATAGAAATGATGGGTACTCGTCGGGGTTGACCACTTCTCTAAGTTGGTGGAAGCCGAAGCCTTGGCGAGAATCGCTCCCAAGAAAATCATCGCCTTCTTTGCCAAAAGTATTTTCTCGAGGTACGGCATGGCCTATACAATTATAGCGGACAATGACACCAAGTGCAATTGTAAGGCATTTAAGACGTACTACAAGAATATGAAGATAAGGCTTCGCTTATCGAGCACCTCCGACCCACAAACAAATGGGATGATTGAAGTAACAAATCAAATCATCCAGGTCTGGTTGAAGACCAGAGTGCATAGTGGGGGATTGTCTTGGTTAGAGGAACTCAATAATGTCCTCTGGGTCTATCGAACCACCCCCGCACGGATACAGGAGAACGCCCCTTCCTCTTAACATATAGGAATGAGGCTGTAATCCACCGAGCTAGGAGCGCCAAGCACCAGGGTTGCCCAACATGTTGAGGGTGTCTCTAATGATGACCTCATTCATAGAACTGAACAACGTAGAGGAGTGTAGGGAGTGTGCTCTTATTTGCATGGTCGAGTACAAAAGGAGAATTGCCAACCTTTATAACAAGAAGGTTAAGCCGAGGTCCTTCCAAATAGGCGACCTCATCCTCAGGAACACCGCCCACTCCCAAGTTTGAGAGGGGAAAGGAAATTTTGGCATCAAGTGGGAGGGCGCCCTACACATCAATCGCAAGATCAGCCACAACACATATAAACTCGTTACCATGAAAGGGAAAATTCTGCCCTGCACTTGGAACACCACTTCCCTAGGCAAATTTTACCTTGGCGAGTAGTCATAGTAAGTCATTGTAATGGCCGATGACCCCTCTTTGTAATTAGCTTCGAGCCAATACTTATCAATAAAAGCGCATTTGTTCATACATTGTCTAGTGCTAACAACTGCACATAAGTTCGCAATGAATGATTTCTAACAAATCCTCCCGCCCATAGAGTAACTACAATAGCTTTAGCTAATATAAGTCTGCAGTGAGCAATTTCTAACAAATCCTCCCAGTCCTAGAGTAACTACAATGGCTCTAGCTAACATAAGTCCGCAACGAGCGATTTCAAACAAATCCTCCCGGCACTAAGAATTCAATGCCAATCCTAGTCACAATGGCTCCCTAGCCCTCGCTCGATCGCAAGGTATTGACAATGTCATAAAAAAATTCACCCTCAATTAAGCCGACCTTAGCACATGCTCCTTTAGATAGATTCCCCTAGGCAAGGACCGGTGCTAGAGACAGCCTTGTTTAGTGCAAAGCAAAAACTAAGTAAAATTTCTAAGGTAAGTAATACCAAGCCAACGAGCGGTAAAAGAGTAGAAAGCAAACTGAACAAAGCGTTATTTACAATTCTTACGCAATAATCAAAAGCTAACTAAGCATAACCAGCAGTGAAAAATAAAGGGCAAATATTACATCATAAAGAGCATAAAAGAAATGATAAAAGACAAAGGCAATATAAAGAAATAATCACTTATATAAATTCAAAGGTCGAGCCCAAAGGTAGGACCCATAGCTTACATAAAGATAAATGAACTTAAGGAGAAATTCAAAAATAAGATGTTGGGGATCTCTATAAAAGAGGGATTGAAAATTGACGAGAGAGAAGATGAGAAGATGAAAATCAGGAAAAGAATAAAAAGGAGAAACAGAAGAAAAAGGAGGAAAAGAAGAAGAAGAGAAGGAAGAGAAAAAACAAAATGGAAAAAAAAGAAGAAACCCTAATATATGACGGCGAGGTTGGAAATGGAGTTGACTTCACCCCCAACCTCCGTAGTGTCACCAGCCATGCCCACAAAAGAAATAGCAGAATAGCTCGGCTTTGGAGGAAGCACCCCAAGTATTCGCTCATCCCCTGGTTAGGGACCGATGTCTTCCTCCGGTGGTATGATTAGAGCGAGCTCATCTACATCGATCGATGGAAGCTTTTGGGTTGCAACCTTAAGGAAGGCATGGCGGAAGCTGTGATGCTCATCCAGCATGGTGTCGTGGACCTTGGCTTTCCACCGCTTAGTGTGGCGCTCTAACTTAGCTTGGAGCCCATCGAGAGCTTGTTCCTTGGAATTATTTTCACCCCGCCAGAACTCTAGCCCCCTCTCAGCTCTCTCTCACTCCACCGCCTTAGCCTCCAACCTCTCATTCACAACCCGGAGCTACGCCTCCATTTCACTCCTCTCCTCGGCCACGACGATCTCCTTGCTTTCATGTAGGCTGCGCATCTTTTAGAGGAGGTCCTTACTCTCATTCTCTGATTGCTAGAGAAGGGTGTAGGTGTCCTTCAGCTCCTTATCTTTCTGATCTATCAGTTGCGGGAGCTTGGTGGCATTCTAGTCTACGACCGGGAAGATATCCCGAGCCTGTTTTGCCTCAATGGCCCTCTTCTCCAATTAAGCCAAAGTGTTGGCAACAACATAGGCTTTCACAAGGTTATCTTATGAGACATCCAAGGCTCGGCCAACCTTGTTGGAGAGGGAGAAGAGATGAAAAATAAAAATATATAAGTCAAGTTCTAAAATTAAGGAAACGAAGCCGAAGGTGCGAAAAGATAAAGTTAAGAAAAATTATAAACTCACCAAAGCGGCGGCCCCTCATAGAGCGGCATTGATCTCTCTAGCGCCTAGGTCATTATGCTTGGCCTACTCCATAGAAGATCCATGAAACGGGCCAAGTCAGCCAGCACCTCCGAGTACGTGAGCTCCACATCCTCCCCATAGGATCTGCGCTATAGCTAGAAAAAATAACAAACTATCACAAATAAAGAAGGTAAAGGTAAAATAAAATAAATAAAATTTCACTAAGTGAAGAAACTCACCAGGGGAGGGTCTCTCTCGATGAACTTGACAAGCTGCTCCTCGATGTAGCCAGCTGCAACTGCTCCTTTCTTCAGGGGAGGGGAAGTATTACCCCCATTCGCTCACTTTATCTTGCTACCCTTATCATGTATAACAAGGGTGCCTTGGGGATGAGGCTATGATGGAGGAGGCTTTGACTTCGGGGGAGACAACCCCTTACCTCGCTCCGTGGAGGTCTTCTCTGAGATGGGGTAGCAGCAATGGTTGAAGAGTTGGGCTCTCCAACAACAGTTATGCCACGCTCGGAGGGCTGGATGATACCTTCCATGACTATCTGTTATGCCCAAGGCTCTTGGTAAATTGGCGGGAGTGGAGGAGTAGCAGCACACGCGTCCTGCTAGCTGGAGGCACCGGAAGCCGTACCTTGCCTTGGCTCCTTAGGCCTTCTTCAAGTCATCCACTCAAGAAATTGGGGATAATATTTAGAACAAACCATACCTACATAACAAAACGAAAGACATTAGCATGCGAAGCCGTATCATCTTGGGGTGTCAAGTTTGTATATGCAAAGAAGTCCCCGTACCATTGGCAAAATGCTTTGGTTCACATTTAAAGGAGATACACAACCACCTTCTAGTGTACCTTCGGGTGAATGACCCTGAGGTCCTCCAACTCCCTCATCTGCTTTGCAGACAATCTCTTGGCCTCCCTCCATGTGAGAGGGTCGCTCGGCCTTTTGTTCCACTCTGTATAGAAACAAAATTATCCATCCGCGTACATGCCCTCCTCTCCCAGCCTTTATCAATTGAGGATTAGGGCGAATCCAAAACCATTAGCCCTTGAAATCTTTAACACTATCCTTCTTCTTGACAGGGAGCGGTGAGGAGTTGGAGACATTTTACCAATAGATAAGCCATCCATTATGTGGGGTTTAAAAAATTAGTGGAAGATGATCCCTAGTAGGGTGAACACTTGATCAACACAGATTCTCGCCAACACACATAAGGTGAGCATGGAGTTGGGGTGAAGCTACCCCTATCATAGGAAGAATTCCCTCAACACATCAACCACGTCGAGATCTAGGGGAAGGAGGAAGCCCCACCAAACGGACTTAGCAAAGATTGGTGCGTCTCCCGCTTTGAGGAGGCTGTATCATTTGGTCTTCAACAGTAGGACGATCACTTCCACTCTTGGGAATGGAGCCATAACAGCGGCAACCCTAGCCACTTCTTCTTCAGTCATTATGGAGGACCACAAGCAATCGACCTCCTCGTTGATCGTAGGGGCCTCAACTTCTTCCCTCATAGGCCTTGGAGAAGATATCTGGAAGCTTGACCCAAAATATGATTCATGGGTGGAGGAGGAAAGAGTTCAAGGGAGGAGTTGGCGGTGAGAAGTGGAGGCTTCAACATCGAAAGGGGAGCAGCGAGCCATTTCATTATCTAAATGCTGGTTCTTAGGATTAGAGGACTTGAATCGGAGGATTCCGATTCCAAATAAGCAGAAATATAATGCATAATTTAAAAAAATGAAAGAAAAGGAAAGGATAAGGTTACTAATAGGAAGTTGAAGAAAGACTTGAAGAGAGGAAAGAAAATAGCCAAAAATCACCTCATGGTTGCTAGAGAAACTCACCAGAAATCACCTAAGCAGGAGAAGATTTTTACATAGTGTAGAACCCAATTTAATAGTACCTCACAATACTTAAAAGTTTTGGTCACAGTAATCAATATGGGATAGTAAAAGTTAATTGAACACTAAGAATACTTTTACTTAGTGTAGGAAAAGCCAAATCTGTGTTGAGTACTATATAGTTTTAAGTTATCATCACTCAGCTCATGCTAAGTTACAATATTACTTATCCAAAAGTAATAGTTATTGCGGCGCTGATTATTGTTCGCAAGGTTTTGACTCTAACAACTCCTAGGATTTTTTATTTAATAATGAAGCCAAAAACCTTGTCTCCCACTTTCCTACCGATAAGATATAAATACAAAATACGAACAGGTGTTGTCAGTACCGCTTATCTAAATAGAAAAATGTTGACCACTGCAAGTATACAGTTATAATGTAGTTGTAAAAGATATCGATCTCACTGGGAAGGACTAGCTCTAAAGATCAACAAGAAAAATGGAATAAAGAAAATAAAATATTTTTGGATTTTAGTTGGGAGGATTAGAATGAAGAATGGATAGATATATGTATGGAAGACTAGAGAATCTAAATATATAGAGTTTCCTACGAAATAAGTGTAGCAAAGAAAACATGCAAGTTTAACAAAGTTATTACTTTTACTAGACTAATTTAACATAATCGGTTCTAGACACTTAGATGTTCAATGATTCACCGCAAAGCAACACATGAAATGACTTTTCTAAATCTAGTGCAAACGAATTAAGATGATTATATAAACTTGGACAACAATATTACTATGCTTAGCCATATTTAGCAAGTTACCATTCCAAAAATATTGGCTCAGTAAACAGCGTTAAAATCGAGATCCAGTGATTATACACAATCTCGTTAACGCCAAAACTACTCTTAAAGTTAACTCAAAGGTATATAACTCGATTAATATAAAAGACACAACACGAAATACTCATTATGACACATAGCCATATCATAAACTTCAAAATAGAAAGTATAAGTAGAAAGCAAAGCAAAGTTGTAAGGTATGCAAGTGAAAGCTAAAGTTGATCAAACCGTATCCACTCTTTAATGGGAGTCGTCAATTCCCGCAATTCCTACGTCTGCTTTGAA
>CATIWQ010071821.1:0-14887 GCA_949673415.1 Euphorbia schlechtendalii | reverse complement strand
GATGATTTCGGGACCCTGCAAAATGTGAAAAGCTAACAAGGGAAAAATTATAGCTTCATCATCGAACTCGCAAGTCGGGAGTAAAAATCCCGTGCTCACACCTTCCTTCTAAGTTCTCCTTTTTCTTATGAGTTTTTACAAAATCCTCCACGAGTTTCTCTAACATTTGTGAGAATTCTTTTGAAGGCTTTTCCTATTTTGGAAAAGAGTATTTTCAGTTACTTTCGGGTTGGTCTACGAGTGGTCTAGCAACTGCTTGTTAACCAATGAGTTCTCCCTCTATGTGAGGTTTTGGTTAGTGGGGTCCGTGTGGACTTATCATAGAGGTTACCCTAGTTTGGAGGCTTGTGCTAACGAAGTGCTGTTCGATTTTTCTAAGGGATTGCTGCACCACACCAAAGGATAGCACGCATTAGTATATAATGCTCTAAACTTAGATGCTAGATTTCTTTTAACAAGTTTTATAAACCTATAGAATATATGGAATGTTTTAATTAAGGTTATGTCAATCATGCCATGCTTAGGAGTTCCTCTTAAATTAATTCTAAGTTTTGAAATTCCGCCATGCCAGTTCACATATTCATTAATTGCCTTAATTAACTATCATGAAGGAAGGAGGCCAAAGATTTTGAAAGGGTGAATAAGGAGCTAGCAGATAGCCAAACAAGTGTTGCCTTTCTCACCTTTGAAATTGGTAAGTTACAAATTTCTACTACTATTGCTGCTAAAACAGTCGTTGAGGAAAAGGAGGCGTTGGTTTGGACTTGATGAAGTCTAAGGGTGAGGCTGCTCTATTAAAGGCTCATTTGGAGGAGGCAAACACTAGAGTGATCAAGATATAGCCGAATGATGCTCTTGAGCTATTTTCATGCTAGCAAGGGAGCCGGGTTAGATAGGACAGGATAAACTAGGGCCTGCTCCCAATCTCCATATGCTCTAACAAGTGTTGGATAGAATGAAGAAGCCTGCGGTATCTTCCACTCCTCCTCCATAAGATAATCTCGCTCTATCGGAGGTAATCTCTAATTACTCTGAACTCGGTGATTTGAAAGATGTTAGCTTTAAGCCTTAAATATAATTTTGTTGTATTTTTTCTCTTTAGTTATTCATTTCCTTGGCTAGAGTAGCCCTGATGTATATTATTTTGGAACACTTTTTCAATTTTATTAGCATATCACTATGTATGCATTTTTAGTTTTGTCTTGCCTCCTTCTAAGTGATTTTCCTTTGTGAATTTCCTTTTGTAGTTTTAATGAATCTGAACCTTGTTTTGGGTTAGTTAATTTGTAGTGCCGCTTTTTCTTAATAACTTAATGTCATAATATTGACCTCGTTAGGGTTTATTATTTTTAAGTTTCTTCATCCTCGGACCATTAACTTGAATGATTAACTTGTCTTTCGACATTATACTTTTTATTAGGTCTTGTTTAACATTGCCTAATTGTTTTACTACCTTTCCTCTTTGGGAACTAGGCTTTGTTTCTTTGGTTTCTAATTTTGGAACTGATTTAACTCTAATCTAAATTTATCTTTGCTTTCTAATAGCTAAAGTTAGATATCATAAAATTCGCCTTGTTCGGGCCTACTTAGTAATGTTGGACCTCTTTTGGGTTTATTATTGTTTTATTTTATTAATGTGGTTATGCCTTGGCCTGGATTTTTATGGGACCTTACCCGATCTTGTTTTAATTTTTAACTACCTTTCCTCTTTGGGAACAATGCTTTTTAACTTCGATCTTTAATTTAAAGCCGATGTACTTCATTTCTAAACTTAACTTATCTTGATATTATCAAAAGTTAGATACGATAAAAGTTGAAGTCTTTTATTTGCCGAGCATCAAGAGTACATAATAATCATAAATTGAAAGGTATGTAAACCCCACAAAACATGAAATAAAAATTGACTCAAGACACAAGAAAAGTTTTCTTAAAGACATTTTATTCTAATGCAAAAGTAAACTAAATGCAAAATGATAAAACTTAGTCACCATTAAAACTTGTAAGTATTTTGATTGATAAACTGGTTAACCTTAAGAGGTCCTTCCCAATTAATGGCGAACTTCCCTTGGGCAATCCTTAATCTTAATGCTTCGGTGCTATATAGGATGAAGTCCCCAACATGAAAGGACTAAGGTTTGATCTTTTTATTGAATACCGTGGCTACTCATTATTCGTATGTGGCTATTTTAACATAGGCTCGGTCTCTTTTTCCTTTGTATTTGTCTAGCTTGTTTCTCATCATATCTCCATTTGTTACTTGACCAACATAATTTGCTATCCTTTCACTTGGGGTGCCAATTTCTGTTAGGATAATTGCCTCGGCCCTTTATGTGAGAAGGAACAGTGTTTGCTAGTGGTCATTCTTGGGATCGTTTGGTATGATCAAAGCACATTGTAAAGCTCGTCTATCCATGATGACCCATGTTTCAAAACCTGGATTTTTATGTTGTCGATAATGGTTCAAATTGTCACTTTGGTCATTCCATTTCGCTACAGATATGATAATGAGGAAAAGTGTGATTTGATGTGTTATCCTTGACAATAGGCCTTAAAGGCTTTGCAATTGAACTATGTACCATTATCTATGACGATGGTATGTGGGATACTAAACTTGTTAATTATACTTTTGTTGAAGAATTGGATGACCTTGTTGAGGGAGATCGTTGTCGCTGGCTCGACCTCAACCCATTTAGAAAAATGTTCAACCACTATTGTTATCCACCTCTTTTGGTACCAAGCTATTTGCAATACTCCAACAATGTATACTCCTCATGTGGAGAAGGGCCAGGCTATTTTAATGGCCGTCATGGCTGTTGGTGGAGTTCAAAGATTTTTTGCTTAAGTTTGGCAAGTCTGGAAATTCTACATCATTTCTTTCGCATCTATCTCCATAGTTGGACAAAAATATCCTTGTAGCCGAGCTTTGCGAATTATTGCATCCTTCTTTTTGTGACCACCGCAAATTCCCTCTTGTAGTTCTTTGATAATATATTATGCATCCCTTTGGCCAACACACTTTTTCTAAGAGTGGCTTAAGGATTTCTTAAAGAGTTGTTCTCCCATACTAAAAGGATTTTTGCACTATTTTTTGAGTTTCGGCCACGTCTTTCTAGTAGTATCCTATCCTTTAGATATGTAAGGATTGGATCATACCACTCTTGAGTTTGTTGAGAGCTTTCGATGATTAATACTTTGTCCTGAGATATGCTCGAATTGGTCATGCTAAAGATTATCCTAGGGATTAGTTTCTCTCTTGAGGGATCAGACATGACTTTAGCTAGCCAGCCAGCCTCAACATTATAAGCTCTTAGAATGGGGTGAACCTCCATCTAGAATCTTTTGGTTTTTATCTTTGTGATGAGATCTTTTACCAAACCGAGGTATCATACCATACTTTCTCCCTTTATTGCATAGCCTCCTTATAATTGATTGATCACAAGTTTGAGTCACTGTATATTTGTACTTTATCTGGCACTATTGTTTCAATAACACATAAAGGCTTCATACTTTATCGCTTTCTTGGTTACTTGAAAAAATAACCAAAATTCCTGGGTAATGGTAACTCCTCCACATCCTTTCATGAGTATTCCACCCTTCCTTAGCCGTATGTCGAACTTCCATAAATGAAAACCTTCCAAGTTTTTTTTCCTAAGTATTAAGCCTTGGTTTTTACCTCAAGAACTTAATGAAGTCCACCAACTTTTGTCCCTTCATTACTTTCCTTGATTCAAACCAGATATCAAACTTAGATAGTTTGATCGCCAATGCCACTATTCTTCATGATGTTTCAGGTCTCTATAAAAAAATTCTTTAATCCGAGGTTGATTTAGAATATAATAGAGTGACTTTAGATCTAATGCCTTAATCTTTGTGAGGCTATGACTATAGCATAAATAACTTTCTCCAGCCCGAGATACAATAATTCCACATTTATGAGTACCTTGCTTACATAATAAACGAGGAATTGCTCTTCTCCTTCTTCTATGATTAATACCATTCCTACTAGTTCCTCTCCCATACTCAAATATAAATACAGTGGTGTGAGTGGATGACATAAAGCGATGGGCTGAGAGTGTGCTGAGATGAGTGGTGCGGTCCACCGGGGTGTTTTAAAGTTGAAAATGAATCCGTATCGGGTCGTGGACTAGGAAAAAGTCGATTGAGAAAGTGAAAACATTTTTAGATCGGTCAAACCCAAATCCACCTGGATTAGCTCTTCTAGGAATTAGAGTTATGTGAGGCTTAACATCCGGGGGACGGCCCATTAAGACACAGAGATTCGGGTTCGGGATAAGTTGCTTATTTCTTATTGGATCACATTATATTACATCTATAGAAAATTGTATTTTTTAATTGCGCATATTCGAGCTTATGTCATTTTCGAGTTATTATGCAATTCACGTATATTTGAAAGAGGTAAATCCATCCATAAAGTAGTAACTAAATGCAAAAAGTAAAGATTAAAAATTACAAATCCTCGGGGGATGCAACCGCCTGCATAACCTATTGATTACATTTCCCAAAAAAATAATTGAAATTGCAATACCCAAAGGAAAATTAAAATCCTAAACATACATCTAATCCTAATCTACCTGCATCCACAAAGGTTAGCACTAGGTGTATTACAACATATTGCATATTTGCTCGATTTTAGCTTTAGTGAGGCCTGTGTGGCCTATTGAAAAAATCAGGGTAATGGGTTTGTTATTTGAAATAAAACAACTTATTTTATTAACACATTGGTTTCTCGTTTTAATTAATGAAATTGCTCGCATTGTAAAATAGTGGGGGCTGTTATCCAGGAATATATATTTATTCCCTTTGTGGGGGTATTCTAGCATATATCTCCATTAATAAAGAATTTACAGATGAAGAAAGAAAAATTACAACATTTGGAATAAAATATAATAACAAAAATCCTAGGTCCGCATATGAAATAAGATAAAGAAATAGCAGACAATGAGCACGAAATCAGCAGTTCTAGGAACTCAGAGGCATACCATTACGGAGTGAATCAACTTCGAAAATATCTGCTCGACCCTAGGAAGTAGTCCTCATCATCTTTTAGTTTAGATTGTTGAAAGTGTGATGTAAGTCTTGAAAAATGCTTGCTTAATTCTCGAAATCAGTTCCATTCCAAAAGATATATTTTTCTCTGAAAAATTCCAGTCCTGATTACTGAAAGTTCCCCAAATATATATAGAGGAAAATCCTAAAAATCCGAGCCTTGCCAGATTTCTAGTGAGGCAGATCCCTGATTCCCGTATACTATGATTTTTTTGTATTTTCCATGTATTTTTATATTTTTTGTATTTTTAATTAATTAATTATGTTAAAATTCCTTTTAAATTAAGAGACAAGGAACACTCCTATTTGAAGGCGTCTGGATAATCGAGAATTGTGTGATTCAAGGATAAAATCTTGAAAAGCCATCATCATCGAACACGTGAGCTGGTACAAAATCTCATGCTCACATGGCTTTCTTTTACGGTTTCCTTCCTGCGCCACGGTTTGTCGATGCTCATGATGATACCCCTTGCATGGCCCGGATTTGTTCGGGTTTTGAGGGAGATATATTGGACTCTACGGGCTATTATCAATACCTCTTCATTCTGAAACTCGAGCAGGTGAGGATCTTTGTTTTGGTAGATAGGACTACATTCGTCTTTTACTTGAAACTCACCCTGTTTTGACTTCGCTGTTTTTTAGGTGAACTGCAATCCTTGGAGAGAGCTCCCTAGATATCATATGGCGAAGGAGATCAGAAGGGAGGTGGATCAATGTCGCTTTATTTTGGAGGGACCCAGGACCCGTGAGTGATATCTGGGTGAGCGTATCCATTTTTGGCAAACTAAGCCAATGGCTAATAGAAGCATCCCTCCTTTACCTCCCACCGAACTATTCTGGGTGCACTTAGTGATTACCAACCCAGAGGAGAGATAACTATTCTTCAAGGAGCATGGTGTGTGGCTCTCCAGTTGGCGCATTTATTATGAGGAATTCATTCGAGAGAGGCTGCTCCTACTTCATCCACTGACCCAGCCCGAGGTAGCGCGACCTCCTGCACTGTCCAGGAGTTGACGGTTCTGGTGTGGGAGCTGGTGGCACCTGTGTAGGTTATCGGGTATGAGAGCTGAGTTAAATATTTTATTTATATTGACCCTATTTCTGATTATTTATCTGTCCCTGCAGGAGGTTTCCTGGAAGAGGACTTGTATTCCCGATTTGAATGCTTCGGCCGGGGGTGCGAGCACACCTTCTTCTGGTGTTATTGAGGGAAGGTTCCCGATTCCTCTTGACTCATCTTTTTGTTTGATGGGTTTTACAGGGACTGAGCGACTTGTGCCTCTCCCCGTAGAGCTACCACACATTGGCCTATGATCCTTCTGACACCACTCATGTGAGTCTTTGATTAATCATCTTGTCTTCAACTGTAGTGCAGAGGTTTCGGGGTGTTTAATGTTTGTTTATTCTTTTTGCAGGTTACACGTGAGGAGATGGATCGAGTGGCTAAACATTCCCTTTCGTTGAGGGATATGATGTATCTACAAGACAGAGTTACACATGTATGTTCCTTTTCTTGATCTGTTTTATGCTTGACTTTTGCATGAAATGTTATGTTTTTATGTATATGGATATCATTTTCATTATATGTTTCTATGATTGTAAACGATAGCGGCGAGGGGCAATGAGTACGAGTAGAGCTACTAGGAGCTCGACGGTCGTTTCCAGGCATTGGATATTCATCACTAGGACTTGGATTCTCGTTACCATAGCTTAGATGCTAGTCACCAAGAGTTGGGTGCATGTTACCAAAGTTTGGACTCTTGCTATCAAAGTTGTTACGACAGAATGCCACAGCTGATCGATCTCTTGCAGATAAGCAAGCTACTACCTCGTTATTTTCCCACTCTCTTGAGTTTGACCTTGGTGCTCTACTTGACAAGCCAGACACTAGGCCATTACTTATCCCTGATTGGGATGCTGGCTTTCTCCATGCTCCAGAGCCTCCACCTACATCTAGTCTGGCCGATGGTGCTTCTCAGAGTCTATGTCTTGAGGATTTTGAGATATCTACTATGGCACCCTGAGATTCGGTGGGTGGAGAAGATGTATAGGTGACGCTTGCTTAGGAGCTCTTATTTTACTTTAGTTTTGTTTTCTTTATTTTCAAACTGGATCTTTCGATAGACTTTTCTTGTAAACTTTAAAAAAACTTGGATTTTATGGAAGAAAAGAGGACTTTTGCCATTGCGCGCCGGGTTTTTCACCTATTGTGTTTTTATTTTATGAATATGCTTGCGTATTTATGAATGCCTCATGTGTATGCTTGAATGAATGAATATGTTATGCTAATGTTTGTGTTTGATGTGTGTAGGCTACACCGATCTTGAGGGATTTGCTTTAGCTCTTTTTCACCGATGTCAACTTATAATGAGCACCTTAGGGCTTTTCTTCGCACTGTTCGGGGGCCTGATTAGCGAAAGCTCGAGAGTTTTGGGCTGCGAGGTCTTCAATATTTTACTTCTGGGTTTGTGAACACGGCCTTCATACATGCTACCCTAAAGGTCTGGGATCCTACTACCCATGTCTTCCATTTTGTAGACTTTGAGATTTATCCCATGGTCGAGGTCTATCCTAGGGCTTCCCTTTCCGAAGAACCCGACCCCATTATTCTTGGTGAGGCTATCTTTTGCATCCCCTTCCTTTAAGTTCAGGGGCGAGGATAAACTACGAGGCTTGTGGAATTTGGAGTCTAGCAGGCGCTTTCTATCAGCTCCTCCTGACATTGGAGGTTTTTGAGTTGATGTTGTTCTTGGCTGGTTCGAGACTACACCCAGCTCTCATCTGGCGTGTCCCTCCATGGTGGCCCTACTTCTTCTAGTAGAGTTTGTTTGTGGGGTTGGAATAGTTGCCCCATTCGTCTTGCTATCGGTTATTGACCGACTCTCTATAGGTCTTTCTCCCACGACATTGGCTCTAGCAAAGAGTTTAGTTCACCTGGATGTTGCTTCAGTGAGCCCGGACTTAGTGGGTGACCACTTTGCCTTACTCGAGGTAATTTTCCTTTACACCTTTTTTTTCTTTGCGATTTTCGCTACTTATTTAAATGAAATTAGCATAGGTGTGGTTGTTGGAGAATCTTCGCTTGACCGCCAATCCTTGCTTGGGGAAGGCTTGGTACCTTCCTTCGCATTATGGCCCTAGGTGTTTCATTAGGAATGACCATCGCTCGCTGAGTGAAGAGGCTTGGATTGAGATTCTTGGACCTTATCAAGCTTCCGAGGTCTGTTGGCTTAGCCTTTGGTTGGAGATTCCATTTGTGGCTATAAATAATCATGATATTGGTGTACTATTGATGGGGTTATTTGGTGTCACCTCCTATTCTCCTTCCCACCTGTGTAGGTAGTATGGATGTCAACTATGAGTTCCCAAGCTCATATGCTTGACTCGTTTCTATGACTTTGGGACTGATACACCCGATGCTATATGAAGGCTTTAGGTGAGCGCTAGAGTTGTTATGCTGGACTATACCACCCCAGAGATCACTGACACCGATGAGTTCTATTGCGGGTGGCTTTCTGAGATTAAGAGTCTTCTGGATGTTGATAAGCATCTTAGGATATCCCGCGAGTGGGAGAGGGACGAAGATGGTTTAGACCCCCTTCCTCACACTTCGAGGAAGCGTGCTCGGTGGAGTGATTGGCACCCTTGGATTTATATCTATTTGCCACAAACTTCGACTTTTGTTTTCTAAACTTTGTGTTTGGTTTGTTTTTGAATTGCTTTAAATATTATGAGATTTTATCGAATTTTATTTTGTTTACTTGTGATATTCTATATGCACACATCTATATAACATAAACATAAATCTTTGCAAACATAACACATTTCATTAAATGACTCTAATGATTTGAATCCTGCCACCAACTAGCCTAGAACAAGTTTTGATGCTTATGGTCCCTCTATTCCTCATAGTGCCCTAATTTTTGCCTAAGCCACCCCTCACGGGTTTCCAACTCAATGAGCTCTTCTGGTTTTTATATAAGAATGGTCCTAATTGTTTCCCAGCTAGCCAAGTGCCATCTGGCGGACAAGTTTTTTTCTCTCTTTTTTGGTGTACTACTTTTGTTGATTCATTTCTTTTGGTCTTAAGCATGGTACCACTTAAGCTTATCTTGATTAACCAGATTGATGAACTCATTTCCATCCATGTCCATGATCTTAGCGGCTCCTTTTCGTAAAATCTTCTTTATGACACAAGGACTTTCCCAGTTCGGGCGAAACTTTCCCCGAACATCCACATTTGAGGGTCTCATTTGCTTCAAAACCAGGTCTCCCACCTTCAATGGTTAGCTTCCGAATTTAACCCGGTTATTGTACACCCTAGCCATGCGTCATTGGTACATCTGCAAATGATCCAATGCCTTTAGACATTTCTCGTCTATCATGTTCAGCTATTCAAATCTAGCCTTTGCCCAATATGACTCCTCTAGTCTTGCCTCTTAGGCCACTCAGCGATTTTACTTCCATTTCAACTAGAAGAACTGCTTCCATCCATACACCAACGAGAAAGGGGTTTGATCAGAGGGAGTTTTGATGCTGGTTCTGTATCCCCATATTACGAACATAACTTGTCAACCCAATCCCTATAGGTAACAACCATTTTGCTCAAAATTTTCTTGATTGATTTGTTGGCTGCCTCTATTGCCCCATTAGCTTGTTATCTGTATGGTGATGATTGAAGGTGCTCGATCTCGTATTTCTCCATTAGGTCTGATGTAGCTCCTTGGAATTGAACCCCATTATCTAATACGATGTGATGGGGGATTCCATATCAGGCGAAGATATGCTTTTATATGAACTTATCCATCTTCTTAGTAGTGATATTGGTGTAAGATTCAGCTACTAACCATTTTGAAAAGTAATCGACTGCTACTATGATGAAGCGATGTCCATTAGTCTAGCTCGGGTGAATCTCATCGATGATGTCGATGCCCTACGTTTAGAATGGAGGTAGATGACTGATATCCCCGTAAATCTGGCACTCATGGCATTTTTGCACTTCAACTACGTAGTCTGAGACCATTGTTGTCCAGTAATACCCTTGGCACTTTATTTTCTTGGCAAGTGCCATTCCGTTCAGTAAGACATTTCAATAACAGCCCTTCCGGTGTTCATTTGAATAGGTCCCCATCTACTATATGGAATTGTACCTCCAACAGCCGTAATGAAGTTCTTTCCGATTCGGTTGCGCCTTCTGGGTATTCCTCAATTTGCAAAAATTTGACGATGTCAAAGAACCAACTACTAGTGGCTTTCTCATCCTCTGACTCCACTAGACGACAGTAGAAGGGTTCTTTGGCTGTTTGTAGTACAACTAGCTTAATTGATTCAGTCTGGGGTCCATCCCACATTGATGCTAATGTAACAAGTGCATCTGCCATTTGGTTTTCATCCCTTGGTATGTGTTTAAACATGCACCGTGAAAATTTTTATGAGGCCTTCCAAACTACTTCCGTATAAGGGCGAATTGATTCTTCTCTTATCTCTCAATCATCAGTGACTTATCTTATAACTAGAGCTGAGTCCTCAACTACTGACACTTCCTTTGCTCTCACCTTTCGAAGTGCCTCCAACCCAAATAGACAAGCCACATATTCAGAACCATTGTTTGTTACTGGGAACTCCAATCATTTGGAAAGAGGTATAACTTCATTTTGTGGGGTTATCAAGACAACACCTAAGCCGTCTCCATTTCTGTTCATTGCGCCATCGAAGAACATTTTTTCCACTCTGTATGGGCGTCCTCTACCAATGTTAGTTGCTCTTTTGGGAATTCTAGGTCTTCTACGTAATTAGAGTCCAAGGGTTGATTGGCCTAAAATTCAGTGATTTCTCATCCCTTAATGGCTTTCTTGGTTACATATTCATTGTCAAATTTAGATAATAGCAATAACCATCTTGAGAGTTTTCTAGAAAGTGTTGGTGATTGGTATAAGTACTTCATCGGGTCGATCTTCGCGACAGCTTTTATTTGATAAGATTGGAAGTAGTTGGGTAGCTTCTTCGTTAACCAAACCATTGTTGTACATATTTTTTCTACCAAAGTGTAGTGGGATTCATATTCAAGTAGTTTCTTGCTTAGGTAGTAGACTGCATGCTCACTCTTATCTTTTTGTTCTTTCACCAGCATAGCTCCGACCGATGATTCCTCAATTTCTAGGTATAGGATCAGGGGCTTTCCAGGTTCTGGTGGGTGGAGGACGGGTGGGTTTAACAAGTATTGTTTGATTTTGTCAAACACTACCTAACATTGGTCATTCCAAACCATTGGTTGGTCTTTTCGTAATAGTTTGAAAATTGGTGAGTCTGGCGATGAATTTGCTTATATACTGTAGAGTACTAGAAATGATCGGACTTCTTTCTCTTTTTGTGGTGTGGGCATTTTGCTGATGGCTTTACTTTTATTAGGATCCATTTCATTTCCTTTTCGTCTAACTATGTGCCCCAGAAGTTTCCCTGAAGTTACCCAAAATATGAACTTTTAAAGTTCAAGCGTAGATTGTACTTTTCAATTCTGGTGAGGAATTTGTCTAAAACAACTGGCTATTCTTCTCTAGTGTTAGATTTGACGAGCATATCATCAACATAAACTTCCACTTCCTTATGGATCATGTCATGAAGTAGGGTTGCGCCATTGTTTTTCAAAACCAAATGGCATTACCTTGTAGCAGTATACACACCATTACGTGATGAAAGCTGTTTTTACTTTGTCCATTATAGCCATCAGTATCTGATTATACCCTGAAAAATCATCCACGAAGGAGTACATAGCCACCCTTGCTGCACTGTCAACTAGAACATTTATGTGGGGTAGGGGGAAATCATCCTTTGGGGAGGCTTTATTTGGATCCCTAAAAGTCCACACAAACTCTACCCTTAGCATCCTTCTTTGCCAACCATGTCGGGTACTCAACCACTTCCAATAATTTAGCTTCAATTTACCTTGCCAATTCAACCTTGACCTTCTCTACCCATTTGGGTCTTAAGAGATGAAGTTTTTGTTTTACCAGTTTGATTCGAGGGTCAGTTAGGGTATGGTGCTTCATGATCTATCTGTCCACTCCGGGCATGTCTTCATATGACCAAGCAAACTCTACCACGTGACATTTAAGTACATTTGTGATCTCTCTCTTTTCTTCAGGATTCAAATCATTGGAAATTGTCACCATTTTTGGTGACTCGTTTGTGCCCAAGTTAATTTTGTTTAATGATGCGTCATGAATGTTAAAGACATTATGCATATGATCATATGATTGCATGGTTCCATTAGGCAGATTATCAAACAAGTAAGCAAAATTAGCATATTTCATTGAACTGGCCTCATACGCAAAATTGTAAAAAACATCTAAAATATTCAAGATTACATCATCATTATTGTCATCCTCCACATGTGGAGGGCCTTCTTTTGAATCAACATGTGTGTCAAGAGTTGGTTCAGCTTTAAGGGTGGCCTATGCTAGCTTTTCTATGAGGAGTCTAATGGTGCCTAATATATCCCAATCTTGAGCGTCACCCTTCTTCTTCATCAGCTCACTGACGACCTTTGTGAATGCTTCTACCGCATCCTCTAGTGCTCCACCTCTCTCAGGTTTGGTCGATTCATCCTCAGTTGGGGTCAATTCCATGGTCAGGATTTGTTCTTCTTCAAGTACAGGCTCTTCAGGGTGTTTAATCAGCTTGCTAGTTGTGAAGTTAAAAACATCATTAAATATCTCAAGCCCTTTGACTTCTTCCCCGTTCAGTATTGACGGTTCTGGCTCCCCCAAATATTCTTTACTACCTTCAACTTCGCAGATGCTAACCATGTTGCTGAACAAGGGTTGCTTATGCTTGTACATTTTCCTGTTTGGGGTAAATCCCAAACCAAGCCCAGGCATGACCAAAACGGGGTCAATGGCTTTGATGATCCCCTGATGGTGTTTTCTCATACCTCTTCCTAGGAAGAAACCCTGTTTCTTCTTCTGAGCTTTCAGACTTCCAGGGAAAAATTGATACCCCTTTGGAGTCCTACGCTCCTTTTTCTTTCCTTCAATGGCCATTGCCACCGTTAGCACTTGTGTTTCTCTCTCCTCGAATGCGGCTACCAACATTACCGATTCCTCATATGCCTCAATTATTATTGGCCACCCATTATGGATAAGCTTTATCTTTTGGTGAAAAGTGGAAGGGACTGCTTCTATTGCATGGATCCATGGCCTACCCAAGAGCAGCTAGTAAGTTACCGGGATGTCTAGTTTAGTGAACTTTACATTGGAGGTCACTTCTCCTGCAGTGACCTCTTCTTCGAAATAGCCCACTTACCCTCTCTTTGAATCATTGTAGGCTCGAATCACCGTGTCTGACTTGGCCAACATAACCTCCCTTAGCCCTAAATGAGGTAGGACCTTGAGTGGACCTAGATTAAGGGCCGACCCATCATCGACCATTAGACATGGTATAGCTTGATCAAAAATTCGAACCTTGATAAATAGGGCCTTGTTGTGCAACCCTAATTCTTGTGGCAGTTCAGATTGATCAAAGGTTATGGATGGCATTTGATGGGGGAGTGACTCCTTCCCCAATGGTGGTGCACATCTCAATTACAGAGGTTATAGGTGTAGCGTGAATTTCCATCAGCCTCTTGACTAGGCCCATCCTGTGTTTTTGGGATGTCTCAAGCAGCCTCCATATGTTGTACTTTGCCTAAGTCCCCTTCAGTTGGTTCACTAAGGGGTCTACATCCAGTATGTCCTCATCCACCTTCGGAGGTAGAGGTGGTTCAGGTTGCTCCCTCGTGATTTCCTCAGGCCTGGAGTTATTAAGCTGTACCTCCTCTTCCCTTCGAAAAAACTTACCACTCTGGCTAACCCTTAGCACTCCATCCTGTTTGCAAGGTTTTTGGCTATACTCGTTCAGAACGACTTATCCTCGGCAGCGGCGCCAAAAACTTGTTCACAAGTTTTGACTCCACTAACTTTGAGGATTTATATGTTATAAAGAAACCAAAAACCTTGTCTCCCACTTTCCTACCGATAAGATAAGAGTTCAAAATACAAATAGGTGTTGTCAATACCGCTTATCTAAATAGAAAAATGGTGACCACTGCAAGTATACATCTATGATGTAATTTTAAAAGATATCGATCCCACAGGGAAGGAACCAGTTCTAAAGATCAACAAGAGGAACAGAACAAAAGAAAATAATGTAATTTATTTTGGAGGATTGGAATGATGGATGGATAGACAAATGTATAAAAGATTAGAGAAGATAAAAAGTATATAGATATTCCCTACGAACAAGTATAACAAAGAAAACATGCAAAATCATCAAAGATATTGCATACACTAGATTAATTTAACAGATTCGATTCTAGACACTCAGATATTCAATTATTCACCGCAGATCAACACAAGAAATGACTTTTCTAAATCTAGTGCAAATGAATTAAGATGATTATATAAACCTGGATAACAATATTACTTTGCTTAGTACGGGTCACTCTCACATAGCCATATTTAGCAAGTTACCATTCAAAAAATGTTGGCACATTAAACATCGTTATAATCATCGGTGCAGTGATTACACACAATCTCGTTAACCCTGAAAACTATTGTTAAAGTTAACTCAAAAGCATATAACTTGATTAATATAAAAGACTCAACACGAAATACACATTATGATATATAGACATATCATAAACTTTGAAAAAGAAAGTATAAGTAGAAAGCAAAGCAAAGTTGTAAGGTATGCAAGTGAAAGCTAAAGTTGATTAAACCGTATCCACTCTTTAATGGGAGTCGTCAATTCCCGCAATTCCTGCGTCTGCTTTGAATTCGGTCTC